>BJBW01003841.1:0-16858 GCA_004320125.1 Scolopax mira
TGCCCCCACCTTTCTTTCAGATGACTGGCACAGCCAGACAGAGGTGAACATCATTGTATTTAAGAGAGAGGTGAGTGAGAAAAGGTCACAGGTCAATGCATTTTAAGCTGCATTATATGACACAGCATTCAGCATCTGAGCAGTACAGATCTAAACAGATAGTCTATGAAAACCCAGTCCTCTATACTTTTTACTATGTAGAAATAAAGAATGCTTATTATTTATACTCATGTTCCTTATAGAAACCTGATCTAATAATCCGCTGCTTTCCAAAGATTTGCTTTTACATCTTAAAATTTCCTTGCCATATTTCAAATAGTAGACATTTGAAAACCATCATATAAAAATGTGTTATTCATTAATAGCAAAGCATATCTAGCTTATCCATATCTTCTGCTACAGATTTACACCTGCTTTGTAACACATTGCTTTTGTTTGTCTATCAATACGATAGGTTTATTGTATGTGGAAAAACTCAGCAGTCAGACGCTGTCTGGAATTTAAGTAATACCAGGAAATCCTTAAAAGCTGTATCTAATCTTTCATACATATTTAAATACTGGAATATGGTTATGTCTAGGGCTTTAACTTGCATTCACTGCAGTAGATTACATACTGTCTGCCCATATAAAAGCCTGAAATCTGTTTTAAAGTAAAATAAATAATTTTCATTTAAATTAGTAGCTTTAATTTAATTAATTAGTATTAGCAAAGGATGTAAAATTAGTCTAATTTGGGTGTAGATATGTGTAAGTACAAAATATCATTCTCTTACTGATTTCTAACTGCCAATTTGTTTTCTTTTTTTTTTTTTTCCTCAGCAGACCAATTTTTTTCTTCAACACTTTTTATAGAAACCCCCTTGAGAGACATCCGATGTTTCAGTAGGATATTAGCTGACAACCAACCTGAAAAGCAGAAGACATGATTCACAATCAGCAAAAAGCCCAATGATTTATTGCTTTTGATTAGTCTGAGATTCTCATTTGTCTTCAAGGACCTGGAAAGCCAGGCAAAGACTTCTGGGAAGGGATAGACTTTTTAAAACTTCAATAGCTGCTAATCAAGAGCTTACCAATTGATCACTAAACCACAGGTTGATGAGATCAGATAAGATATTTTAACTGCTTTACGACTGAAATACTTTGGATTACACAGTAAAATTATATTTTATAGATGTTAAGGAGTACATAATATGGTGGGCTCATTGTGAAAGTACAAAATGTTGCCCATTGTTCAAATCACCAGAATATGTATAAATATGAGGGAGAAGTTGGTGGGACAATGACAAGTGGCAAATTCTGTGACAACAAATGCTTCTCTCTCCCAAGTCAAAGTATTTGACTGGATGATTTGGAATTGGTTTGTTTATTTTTATTTTAAGTAAGGAAAAAAAAATATTTGTTTCAGATTTGAAAATCAAAAGAAACTGAGGAAAAAGTGGTCTCATGGTTGGGCCATAGGAAGACCTGAATCAATTTCTAATTCTGCATTTTCAGGTGCCTTTGGTATAGCTGCAGTTTTCCTTTCTAGTAATCCAGAAATCAGATTTATTAGCTTTGGCGTTTTAATTGAAACTGTACATGATTATGTACATAAACACAGACTGAAACATATCAATGCAACTCTACTTCTTCATCATAAATGTTCCCAGAGAAGAATGAGAATGTAGTCAGGTCTTTTTCTTTATAAAAGAGGACAGAGTAAGTTAAAGATGACATTTGAGCTTTCAACTTGAGGCTGAAGTGACAAGGATGGTTGAGTCAGTCTCCTATCAAAGAAGAAGTCTTGATCCTCCCTCTTGCCCTTGTTCTGACACTACATTTTCCTTCTCTTCTTTATACCCCTACTAGTAACTCATTGACTCAGAAGAATGCTATTCATTCTAGTGGGACAGAGAGGAGAAAGCTATTAGTTTAAACTAGTTCATGGAAGAAATCTGTTGTGTTCTGGCTTTATTACAAGATAAATGGCAGTTATAAGGGAACAGGAAAAGTAAAAGGATACAATGAAGAAAAAGGCTGCTTTGTTCAGGGATAATATGACATTAGATCAGCATAGCCTACCACATAACTACTTTTTGTGAGCATACTATAATGAAACCACCACTTTTAGTTTTAAATACTCACCGTATGTATAAATCACATGGTGTGTTTGCACAATATTGAATACAGTGTACTATGGAAGACGAAGACATACCCTTAGCTGTTCCCAAAATGGCATAGCTACATTGAATTCAATCTGTGTTGACATAGTCCTGATGGAATGTAATATGATAAATCAGCTTGTTAAATAATTTTTATCCTAATGGACAGAGGAGGTTTCAAGAATACTCTATTGTTATATGTGTATTTTAAAATAGATGGCCACATTAGAGGAGAAAAAGTTTATTAGCTACGTTTATGCTGGAGAATAACCCAGAGCAGGGAGTGAGCTTGATCACAGGATCCCTCCACAGGAGAAAACTGTGAATGGGCTCTTCATTTAGTAGATTTTAAAGGATGAGAGTAAGAGATCAGTTCTGAGGTATCAATCTTTAAGAAGAGAGGTTTCATTACTTCAATTTATCAATAATCTACTAAGAATTATAATATTATCATTTAATATGTCATTTAATGTCTTGAATTTCTCTCCAAAGTTTGTCAGCTGCACATAATCACAACATGAGGGAACAACCACAAGCATGAGAGAAATCTCAAATTGCTTTGAAGTCACAGAAAGAAATTCTAAAATGTTACATATTATTTTTTTGGCTGTAGGTGGACTTTATTCGCCCTTGAGTATTAATCAGTAATACCTGTAATCTGTGAAAGTACATGCAGAAAATAAAAGGAAATCAGTAAACTACAGCTAAAAGAAATGCATTTCTTTCCTCCATGAGAAAGAGACCATATTTTGTAACAAACTATTCAGATTGCTGTTTCATGGTCTCCTACTGATGTCAAATCTCTGTAAGACAGGACTCTGAGAAAGCATATAGTTTGTCACCAAGTGAAAAAGCAGACCATATAAACTGAGGCTTTGGAGAAATGTATTACTGGAGACTAGAGGCAAGCAGAAACACATAAACACTATAAACATAAAAGCCATTTCCTTCTTCCTGTGGTGATACATTTTACAAAGTGCTTTCATTATTTTACTGCATTTCTGTATGACATTTGCTTCTGGAATGTTTTCTCCTGTTCTATTGTTGTTAACAAGAATTACAATACTGACACAATTCTGAGAGGAAAGAATGGTGCCTTTCTTTCAAATTATGGTCAAAAGCAGTAGTGGAAGTAAATGTCTCCTTTGATAATATGCAGTCTTTTGCTAGACAGATTCATGTTAGATGTTCATTGTTTAGATGTACTGCAGAGTGATCCAACTAAACAGCTTCTTCCATAGGGAACAGGATAGTCATTTTCCTTATCATAACAGATTTGGTGACTTTAGGTTGTAGTTGGAACACATGATATAACTTTGTATGTAAACAGATCTTGTGAATAATGTGATATCATATAATACTCTATTTACCAAGGATATTAAAGCACAACTAGCTGATAAATTTCCTGCTCATATTTCATGGAAATCATAATAATACACCCATTCAGTAAGATATTAAGCAGGTTATACTGTTCCGTTTTTTCCAGCACAGATTATACATTTGAACTAATCTATATAACACTTGAGACGTTACGTCCAGGATTTCAAACAGGAGTGTAATCAACCTAACAGTAAGTATTGCAGTCCTCATGGATCTGGCCATTAAATAGACTAATCTGACTGTTGTTTAAGCACTTGTGTGGTTTATACAGGACCTAGATTTCTAGCTGTTCTGTCAGTGTAATTTGAGGCGTGAGTATTTCATTACATTTCAAGGGCTCATGGGATTCCCTTACCAAAACGAGCTGGGTTAGCTGGCTGCAGAATTCTAACAAAGAACTTATATTATGCTTCTAAGAAACTGCCATAGACATTGCCAGTGGTAAATTGATGGTATTTGGAAAGATTAAATGTATGTCACTAAACCAGAGGCCTTACACGTCTGTAAAAGCAGAATTGCCTTAAGTAGAATTTAACAGCAGCTTATTTGGAACTTAAACATTAAGCACACTAGTATATCATAATTGTATAAGCATTTTTGTACACAGCACTACAGTAAAAATAGAATATCCATTCTTATTGGGGGACAGAGGCTTCATGTTAACTGAACCATTTGTGCAAGGCCCTATTCAAGGTCTTTTAGGCTTGTTATCAACTAGTTAAGAACTTAATGTGTGAACCAAAGCTTGGTGTCTGTTGCCTCTTCTTAGGATGTACAATTTTATTATGGGATAACATCAAAGGCCTTGGAAATATGAGCACAAGCTGAAAGCAGAGGACCCAGAATAATAAAAAATTAACTCATGGACCATCACCTTTTAGAAAAGGAGCAACAGCTGAGCAAAGTCAAAAAAAGAGCAGAGCAGCAGGAGAAGGCACATGCTGTGGCCTGGGAAAATAATCCTGCCTCAGTGTTGCAGAGTGCATAGTCCAGAGGGAGGGGAGGCTAAAGGCTCTCAACACTCTAGAAACTCCATTGTCTTACAAAAGGAAGAGATGCCAAATTTGAGAAGATGGTGGGATAGGAAAAAAACCCAGCAACTACTGCATTTCCAGCTTGTCTTATCAAGCTCTGAAGCCTGACGACCTTGAAAGCTAAGATTTATAAAGGGCTGGTACTGTTAGCTGTGCATAGTGTTACATTCTCACAGCTAAAATAGGATGTGATTATTACGAACTGACTCTTTGGAATAAATAGTGATAATGATAAATAAAATGTAAAAGCTATAAGTATATAGCGTGCTATTAATGGATGCCAATCAAGTTAAATTTTATTTTAAAGATTAAAACTGTTTTATCAGCCTTCTAGAGACTCCCATCCCAACAAACTCTAATTTCTTGTGTGATGCATATAATCAGTTGCAACACTCAACACATGAGATTCACAGGCCCATCAAAGGCAACAGAATCTTTGCACAGATGAAAAAAAAATACATTTTATAGTTCTGCCTTGAAATTCCTGGATAATTCTATTCTACGGTAAACTATTGTTATTGACATTTATTTAATTTCTTTCTTTTTTTTTTTACCACAACATGTAGTAAGCCTCCACTGAATCTGTCATGCAGAATGAAATGCAAAGCAAAGAACACATTCACAGACATTTCTTTATATAGCACTATCTAGGATGAAGCCACAAGAAAAAGTTCTACTGCATGAATTTGCCACCAATTCATAGTTAACATTAAGAAAAACATGTTTATGCTATCTTGCCAACTTCTATTACCATATATGCTTTATAATGCACTGAAGGAAAGTGTAGTCCTGCTAAATGAGCATATATTAAAAGGAATAAGCCTATTAAAGAAGCAATTCTCCTCTGCATCAATGGTAAGGTGCAATAAAAGATTCAAGTACTTTCTTTGTTAAAAAGGATTCACTATCCATGTGCCAAAGTTGAATTTATTTACACAGTTCCTGAGTCTTTTTAAATAAATGTTTTTTAAAAGAATTCACTTGGCAAAAATAAACAAATACATGAAACACCAGGGAAAGAAGACTTTGCCAGCTTGTAATGTACTGAAAAACTGTATTAGTTACTGTATGTTAATTAGATGGCTTTTTAGAAAATTGAAAAATAAAAATTAAGTCCTCCATTTCCTCTACTTAGAAATATTAAAGCATCACATTCAGAAAGCTTTTACTTTACTTTTTTTCTGTGTTCCCTATTTTCTAGACTTAGCTGTTGTTATTAGTAGGAACCTCATTTTACCTCATTTGTTAACTTGAAATTTAAGCAGTTATATTGTTTCTTTACAATGTAAGAATCACCTTAAGAAAGTTATCTAAATTATTCTGGAAATATATTCTACATTAAGCTGAAATTAATAGTATAAACATACTATTATATAATACACTATATAATGTACTTTTCAGTAGCCAGGTAGGATATGAGTCAGATTTACATGCCTTATGTTAGACTCCTAGTGAATATACCGAGTGTGGGCAGGTTCCTTGCTGGAGATACAGAAGACAGAGAGAGAGATCAGGGTGGTGACACTACAGAACAAGTCCTTGCTCTGTATAGCTTTTCCACCATAGGATTATAGGTTCTTTTGAAAAAAACAGTTCTGATACGGTCCTGGAATAAGAATGAAAGCTAGACAGAGGTCCTAGTGAACTGATGCTGTTTACAGAATCAGGAAAAAAAGAATCTTTGAGCCTTTAAGCCTTCAAGTAGACTCTTCTCTGAGTCTATATATAATGTAGACCCATCTTATGCTGAGGGAAGGTAGGGAAGGTACCTAGTTTGGTGTTTTCATTTCAGTCTTAATCTTATTTTGTTATCTTTTCTCTTTATGTGATACATTAGCATTGACAATGCAAAGAGATTTCTCTGTGTGACAGAAACCAAGTGTTTGGAAATCAGTAAGCCAAAATCAATAGAATTGACATGTCCTTGGGCTATCTGACTTCTCTTTTTCCGTGAGCAATTTCATCAGAATAAGGCGTTAGCAAGGACAATCTTTTTTCATAACTTATCATGATAATTCATATAAAATAGGATCAGGCCATCCTTTGTTCATTTAGCATAAGATCTACCTAGAGAAAAGCTTTCTCAGGTCAGCGATCACTTGGTTATACAGACATCTACTAATGCATGTTAGGGAGAGAAACGCTGAGATTGAAGGGATATGGAAGGGATAATGATCAGTGGGCATGATTCAGGATGCTGTGGTCTCCTAATCAGTACTGTAGAGTGTCACATGTTCCACCTCATTTGAGAGGGGAGAAATGACACTGTGTCATTTCACACATCTCCCTTCCCTCCCTTCAACTGGCTAGACCCAGTCCTGGGGAAATGATGAATATGGTAGTCCTGAAAGATAAAAATAACTGAGATGACTGTATAGGTCAGATCAAAAAAGAATGAATATATGGAATATGCTTGTCTAATAGGGTATCTAACTTACTCAGTTCTGTAAAAGCAATCCTTCCAAAGCACCAGAATAGCAGAGATGAAGAATGCAGACTACTATTTGCAAGAGCTTTGACAGAATAGAGAACAGTAAGTGAAATGATTTAAAAAAAAAAAAAAAAAAAGAAAAAGCTGTTCTAAGATGTTATCTTTGCACTTTTCAAGTGAAAACGCAACTCTAATTACTCTCTGTTACTTTTCTTGGCAATCTTACCACTCCTGTCTTGATTGTGTGCAATATCATTGTACTTAGTCATAGTAGCCAGCA
Source organism: Scolopax mira (assembly GCA_004320125.1). Taxonomy (NCBI): domain Eukaryota; kingdom Metazoa; phylum Chordata; class Aves; order Charadriiformes; family Scolopacidae; genus Scolopax; species Scolopax mira. The sequence continues at coordinate 7,272 of BJBW01003841.1, forward strand.
GGATAACAGCTGTACTGAGCAAAGAAAAGGTAATCTGTAATCAATTACTTCCAAGTAATCAGCATTATATACTGGTAACATTACTTTCCAGATCCAGCAATCAGCGACTGGTAATAGATTGGTTTCTCAGGGGAACTTTGACAACCCGATACACCAGCTTTTGAGCCACTATTAAGCCAGTGTGAAGTGTCTTTTTACAATATTTATTGGACTGTACAATTCATAAAATCAAGGCACATGAGAACCAGATTTATTTTTTGTGTACGCTCAATTATACTACTGTTGTTAATGAATTTTCAAACTCATAACACTAGTATATTTAAATATGTAATGATGATTGTAAAATACCTTGAAAACTACTAGGAACAAATTGTCATAACCATTGGGAATAAATATTTCTGATGAAATGCTTTTTCTCTCAGAAATTCAGTTTCATCTCAATCAAAATATTTAATGAGAATTCCATCTGTCAAAAGAAAATGTGAAAAATGATGTGAACTTTATAAACAGAACAGAATCCATTAAAATGTAGCAGAGCATCTTATTTCAACTCATTTATTTTGTTCACTTTGATACAATTTCATTTAAAGCCACTTTATTTATAGGTTTGTCCAGCCAAGTTGTCTAAATTTTCTTCATTTAGTAATTTTGATGATGAGGCTACTTTGGCTGCTTTGATTCTGATGTCACTGATGTGACAGGAGCGAGTGGCATCTCTTTGCATGACTTACCTGAGTCAGAAGACTTGAAACTAGGCCTGGGATTGCCCAGCTGTGAACCCACATTATTAACAAAATGGAACAAAATAACAATGGAAGAAAATTGAGTCACTCTATCCCCTTCTAGCTCTTCTGAATCTGCACTTTAAACTATGTAAAGTCTACATTAAAGTAGACCCCAGCAGCTTTCTATAATTTCTTTTGTATTATTTACATAAAATCAACATTGCACCACTGCTCTCACTGCTTCCCCACTGAAAATAATCCAGCTTCCCCTGTCTTCCCCTTTTATGAAGAAGCAGACAGTGTCGAGCTGTTCACATGTTCTCTGGAAACATCTGCCCATGATTCTCTAACAGCAGCATCTTCAGCTCTATGAAGCAACTACAGCAGATAATATACAAAAATCAAAATATGTACTAAATGTATTAATGCACCAAAGCAGCTAATGTACTTATTGGTGTAAGTAAAGGGAAAGGGTGCAATGGGTCCTCCATGGTTTTTACCTCCGTGACTACTATTATATCTACAGAGACTCTGTATTTCTGGTAGCAGTCTATCAGAAGCACTATTTTCAGTATTAGAAAGGTGCAGTGTATGTAGTTAGAATCTCAGTCAGTCCTTAGTGATACGATATGTAATGTCCACAATTCCTAGGTCAGTGCTCATAGAAGTATCTCTGTAACAACTATATGCTCTGACGGAGGTCATAATTGGTTTGGAATCCTTGTCCCACTTCATTTCACTAATAATCTTTTACTAGGCTTTGTTTAATCCTAAGGGTACTAGAGGTATGCCGAAATTATGACTTCTCTGACATAAAAAATAGCCATTTGTTAGTCTGTAACATTCTACATCCATCTCTGACTTATTAAAGTTAATTGAGAAAGTTCTACCTTGATTTTGATGAAGTTCTGCAACAGGGAGGATTGCGAAGGAGACTCAGAGCTAAAGAAGTATCAGGTGGTTGCATCCCATACATGGGAAAGACATCATCTGATTAACATTGGTCTACTGTATGGCTTCCAACTGGAGAAGAAATAAAGTGGCACAAGAAGAAGAAATGAGTGTCTGAATAGTCCTTTAAAACTTTGTGGGGTCTTCCTTCTCTGAAGTCACTGGGAAATTCTTACCCACTAGGAAAAGTGAGTGTTTCCAGTACATGCTGTACTTCTGCTCCATAAAATTCACCCAAATCAGCTGAATGGGCTCTCCTTAGAGTCTGTGGAGATTCTGTGGGGGAAAATATTATAGATTTGACTGCTCACTGCACAACCAGCCTTGAAGGGCCACATACTCTCCTGGAGCATCTGTATAACGCAGAACATGATTGGGCACAATTTTACATTATTGTCTTCATTTAATGTATTGGATTTCAGTATCTCATTATTCCTTATGCTCTTCCCTGAATGTATTCCATTTCATCTTTTGGTGAGACATCTGTGCTTAATTAATTATCTACCGACCTAATACACAATCTATAAACAAATTAATATTTTTGTTTTCAATGGATTCGATGTCTACTAAAATACTTTGCTTTGCACAAAGCATTTTATGTTCTGTTGCATAATGTTAATGTACACTGAAAATTATAAAAAATTCAAGTAAGCAATATTTGGTAGTGAAGATTAATAATAATTGGGTTTTATGAAATGGTGTTTCATTAACACTGGTGCACATTTTAGTGATATTCCAAAGAAATTATAAAAATTTGATTGTTAAATATATTGTAACAATTTCAGAAGGAACAATGGTTGCCTCCTTTTATCTTACCCAAATTTAAAATGGCAATAAATGGTAGCTTTGTACTTAACATTTCCCATTTTCATATGTCTTTCACTTCTGTTATCTCAAAGTCATTTTTGCAGTCCTAATAAAAGAGACTTCTCTAGCACCCATGCAACCAACAAAACAACACGAAAAAATAAAAAGCAAGAAAAACTGCATTATTTTTTACCTCTCTGAGCAGCATTCAAAAGTGAAATTTTGATTTTCACCTGGTTTTGCTATAGGACTTATGTTTAGCCTTAGATCAAAAGACAAGGCAAAAGACAAAATGAAAACCCAAAAGACAGTACAAGTATTTCTGGGATCTAATATGTATATTACGCATGGAAATTAGCACTAAATGCTAATGTTAGTTAGCATGATGTTAGTTAGTTAGATGTTAATAAGCCAATTTGGATGCTCTAAGACCACATAAATGGCCTCCAATTGAGAAATCTCACAGTTACTGTGTCATAGCTTTTCTAGATACCTCAGGCAAAAAGGACTTCTTAAATGCCACTAGACACTTAAGATTCAGCAACTAATCTTCAGCCCAGATGACTGTGATCCCAAGACTGTGATCCTGAAAAACTTTACTGTGATAGAGAACCTGTTTCTGGCTTAAAATTCTTAATATATTAAACATGTTTTTGTTTGTATATTATTGTATATTATTCTGTACAAAAATATGATGGATACCCTGACTTTTGTTTAAAATACAGAGGAGGCAATGGCACTTTTCATCACTGCTATGCAAGAAAAGGTTAAATTCATTCCTTGGCATTCAACTCTCTTACTAGAACTATTTATATACTTTCCTGATTAGCAGGAATTAAAGCACAGGAATCTGTCTTCCTGTTTAAGTGTCTTTATTATGAGCTAGCTGTTCTTTCTCTCAAAAACAATCATGTACACACACAGATATTCCTTTCTTTGTGAATTACCTTATATGTAATATTTTCTTACATACGGGTAACAGCTTCTGTGGCTGTGTTTAAAAATAAAAGACTGATCCTTTTCAGTTTTTGAGTAAAATGAAGTAGTTGTCGTCAAGGCAAGTTTCCGAGCTGCAGATCCTCAGCAGAGCAAGGAAGCTTCTTTCAAGGCTAACCAAAATACTTAAATAAAGATCTAGAGCATAGATCACCTGATTTCCCCTTTTCTGCCCATCAATCTTGGAACAAAAAGGCTTTTAAAAATTAATCTCTATAACTCTGTCTTGCTTGTTTGCTTTTTAAGCTCTTTGGATACAGTCTGCTTCTTGCTGTTTATCCAGAAAGTGCAAAATACAGAAGATTTGTACTTACTTTTGACTGCTATGCACTTCTCTAATATAAATGCAAATAATACTATTGGAACTATGAATCCCAAGGAGTTGTTATATAATTCAATGCTTTAAAGTCAAATTGTGCTACTCAAAGTCTTTCCTGAGCAGAATGTTATTTTATTTTAATTGTGTGACTTGCCTTTATCTAGTTTTAAGTTTCATACTAGAATTCTCTGTAGAAAATAAGAAACCTTAGAATGTACAAGATGAGAATTAACCGCTTCCCAAAGGAAAAAAAAAAAAAAAGAAAAAAAAATACAAAACCACAACAAACAAAGGACAAAAACCACCGGAAACAAATAAGCCAAAACTCATGATAACCATTTTAAAAGATACATAAAATACATTATCCTAAGTATAGGCAAGTATTTTGGAGTTAGCTCAATTAAACAATTTTATCAATAGAACAGTTCAGCAAAAGCAACACCTGGCTACTTCAGTACCCACACATACAGTGAGAATAGTCCTGTCCTCACCACAGGCCATGGGAACCCAAGAGAGCTACTCTTTCAGTACTTGCAAGAAGAGAAAAAACTGTCTAAGCCAAGTAGGAAATGATGCGGAGACATTTTTCGACACTGGCAAACATTAATTATCTTGTATTGCTTCAAACAAGTCATCTCTTTCTTACAAAGATTCAGAGAGCTGTAATCTCTTACCTTAATATTTCCTCTTAATCTGGGAACCTCGACTCACCTCAGCTCAGCAGAGGATCCAAGGAGGTAAAGGAAGAAAACTGAGAATGGTCTCCAGTGTTGGACTAGCTTTCTGAGGGCTACATGCATTAGCACTGGATAGCTATGAAACCTGCTTTCAAAAGTACAGGCACTGAAAGGAGCTATACAATGGGCACGAATTAAAAATGTTTTGTTTGTTAACACCCTCCCCTCCAAAAAATTCTGGCATGAGTAACATTAGGCTTAGAACCCTATTTATTTTCACCTTTGATGGTTTTAGCATTTGAAATTACTTAAGGTAAATGTACAGCACAATTACGACAAATACCATAATACAAATGTTATCTCATAAAAGAATATTTTCCCCGTTAATCCGTTGATGTAACTCCCATTAATGCTCCCGTTAATATTGTCAAGCTAATAATATTCCTAAATGATTTTAAGTAGAATTTTTTTTAAAGTTCAAAAGTTGATAACCTTGGATATAATTTCAGGACATGACTAATATAATAGTTGAATTACTTAGAAATGTGGTGTTTACAATGATTATTGGAACAGTTAGCTAAAGTTAGGCTCAGAATTTGTCATTAAAAAGACTGTCCTGTATTTTTTAAAACTTGATGAACAGTTCTGCTTTAAATGCTAGGAGTTTTTGACATAACAAAACCAGCAATTTTTTTTTTTTCTATTTTAAAATGTCTTAAAGGCATTAATGAATTAGCTTTCAGTGTTGCTGTGAGACAGAAATGATTGGGTCCATTTAAAGATGAATTTAAGCAAAACAGTTTCTTCAAGACCACTAAAAAAACAGACAGGAGCACTAGGAATGAAAAGCAGGCATTCCTGAATTTTCTTTCTGCAGGTCATCCACACAAAGCTTTTTCTTTCTTAGATGTTATAGGGCAACTTAGAATAACTGGAGACATCACAGTGTGCATACAACCCACAAAAAGTTACACTTTCAAAAATGAGAAAAGCACTAATACAGACAGTTTGACAATTCAATAATTCACAAAGTCAGTAAAGAAAGCACAGTAAAAATCTGATTTTGAGAATTTGTAGAAATAAAATTGCATAAAATTAAAGAGAGAGCTGTTCTTAGTAAACTTACTAACAACAATTCTCATATTAATGATAATTATACTGTACAGAATTAGTGAAGTTAGTGCTTATGCTGTTTATCTATCAAGATATGTAAAGTAACCATCTAGAGTTGATAACAATGGCTGCATATAATCACAGTACCTTACATTCCTATAAACTTTTCTAGCTTGTCATTTAACCTTCCTGCATATGAACTTAGTTCTTTAGTACCCTCAGATAAGGTTCTTAACAAGGAAATGTTGATTACTAAAAATAATTGCAAGATCCTGTCCTCCAGCCAGAAGTTTCTATAGCCTCAGGAAGACTGTAGTCATGGAACTAAAAGATCAGTCTTTCCACACAGCTTAAGTTCCTTGGAAGGGGCATGAAGTCAGTGCAAAAGTTTCTGTTTCTAAGTTATAGATGAAATTCAGGCCTTCTCCACTGCCTCTTCCAGATGTACTCCTTTAGGAGGGTTCTATACTGTCATCTTGCTGGATGTAAAATCTGTTGGGTATGTGGCAACTCTGAGGTGGAACAAACTGACAGCAGAGTGAACAAACAATTGGCATTGTGGATTTGAATCAGGATTTCTTACAATAACAAGTAAATGTAATCTGTTTCTTTAATATAAAATTACATATTTTAAAGTACTTTTATTTTTTTTCTCTTTATCTCTTTCAAATTATTGCTTTATCCTTCCATTTCTTTGTGTAACTGAGTCAGAATAAGTAATATGGATAATTTTAATCCTTTTTCTGATAGGAAACATGCCTTAAGTGTTCTTTAAGTAAATATCATGTTTTGACCCAACAATATCTATCCATATGTAATCCACAAATCCTCCTATGCAGGAATAAATTGTTGAATCAGAAAACAATTTGAACACAAGTGAGAACGCTGATAGATCTTTCATAGTCTGTGTCCAGTGTTTATGAAACATGTATTTTGAAATACCAGCCTTTGAGGAAATCAATTTCGTTTCCTTACAGCAGCCCATAGCATATACATATGACTAAGGATTTTTGCATATGCTGCTTACAAGAACATTTTTCAAACTATGTTACTGTATTTCAAGCAATAGAAACTGGAAATGACCTGGAAATGCCATACTTTTAAACCTGGAATGAGTATTAGTTTTCAAGCTGATCAGAAGTCAGGGATAGCAAAAGAACTCAGTTTTGCTTCTGTTTCCCAGTTCTCTCCTTACAAGACTGGTTAGGCTAAACTGTAAGACAACTGGATTTAAAATCCTTCTGTTTCATACGTGGAACCATCAAAAAGGAATTGAGTTAAAGGTTAAATACAATAGCTATTAAATTCACTTTTTAAAGCATAATAGGAGGCATGATATTTAAGGTCAAATAAGAATATCAGAAATCAAACCAGACTAGGAATAGTGTTCAGAAATAGACTGGGAATAGTGTTCTACTAAACAGCCTTGCAGATATTATGACGAACTGACACTGCCCACATCAGCAGTTACTGCTCCTCAACTGATGTGCAGCAACTTGATGGCATTTCTAAATGCTCTGAGACAGTAAATTTTGATAATTTCACATTTAAAAGCCTTATGCCAAAAAGTATTTTCAATGAAGAGAGTGGGGAACAAACAGGTTCAACTTTTAAAAGCATTCATGTGCTGAATTTGTACTTTTGTGTTGACCACCCTGTGATGATTTAATGAAAAACTGTGCTTCACACACCAGGATGTTACATGCCAAAGCAGAATATAATCCCATTGATTTTATGCTTTTAAATGTTAACCACAGATTTTTGTTAAGAAAGGGGCTTTTTTTTTGTCTAATATTCCTGAAACTAATAAATAATTCATTAATAAAAGAAATTTTAAAAAATCCCAAAAAAATGAAGAGATTTTATTCAAAAACTTGTCTAAAAGCAAAGAAAGAAAGATCAATATTTTGGGTAGTTATGAGAAAGTAAAAAAAAAAGGTTTATAATAGCTATTTTTCAGTATTTAGTATGTAAAAAGATTTTGTTTCTTTAGTTTGAAAGAAGTTTTCCTCCCATAAGGATTATAAATATAGAAGTTAAATTATATAATAAAGTTTTATAGTTCTATAATTCTGGACATGTATGCTCTATAGAGAATTTGTTACTGCATACCCCAATCAAAATATTTTATTATTGATGCCAAAAAGGGAAAGTCTAATAATGAAAGAGGGTTGATGTAAAATGAACATCATAATTTTAATTTGCTTCGTTCATGTGGGAGGTGTTCAAATAGTAGGATGGAGAGATCTGCATAACCATCTTAGTACATCAAAATACATGGTATGCTACAGAACTAGGACAATGATGCAGATTTCAAGATGGAAAAACAAAGATTTATTTCTACCAGATCATTTTCATTTTTAAAAGACCCTTTTATAGCATGTTCTGTATGTTTATTAAATTAAGATGCTTAATGTAAATGAGTTTGAATTCTTGTTACTCTTGAGGAGGAAGTGAGAGCACAACAAATTCAATGATATTAATATCATTATTCTTTCTATTGTTCTGATTTTGTTAATTTAGAAGATCCAATGCTTATAAAAGTATATCAATATCTCTCAGATGCAAAGCATACTAATGTCTTATCTTCCTTAATCACTAGGAGATAAGCCATTTCATACCTCACCAATTTATGACAGCATTAGACAAAAATGGTGAATTAATACACAGGTAACAAAAAATGGTCTGAATATCACATCACACCAAACCCACTCTTTCTACTTAATCAGTCGCAAATTTACTGGCATTTTTAAAGATTAACTGGTTAGGTCTAACTATCTTAGCGCTTGACTCATTCCACAGAGTAACATCTATGAGTATTAGAACAAAATGAGTGATAGTACCTATTTCTGAAAAGGACTCCTTCATCTAAAATAAACTGAAATTGATGCTGATATATATTACGTGGAAAATTTTAAGGAATGGTGGACCTATTCCAGTCCTGCAGGACTAATGATCAAATCAGCAAATGATCCCACGAAAATAATAAAAAATTTCTTTCTATCTCAGAGTCTTTATTTTCATCAAAACAGAAAGAAGGAAAGGCTTTTACTTCTATTCTCCAGGTCATAAATATTCTTCAGATTGCCTGTAAATGATCCATATGAGCTGTGCTATCAAAGGATGGTTCAGCCCGCAGCATTCTTAATGCATGATTCATATGAAGACTAAATGTTTTAGGGATACAGGATTCCTTTAGCATGTTTCACTGCAGCTTCACAGTCAGCTTCAGCCTGAAGTGTTACTGAGATTATTGGCTTATTTAGTCTTTTGAATAATCAAAAATTTTTATGACAATTGACTCTAGGTACTACACATCTCAATCATACCTTGAAATGAAATGTTTGAATTTCATCTTGATACCACAACAGGTGATTTCTTTTCTGACTTCACTTGCAATATGATGTTCTTGCTTTAAGAATATAGAATGGGAACCATTTAAATAAAACCTGAGGATGTCAAAAATGTACTTCTTCTACAAACACTTCTACAAGAGTTTGTTAGGTATGTGATTTAAGAGCAAGTGTAAAGACCATTTAAACAAATCTGAACTGAAAGAAAGATTGGCAAGTTATGCAGAACTATGTATACTTATTTTCTAGGACAAAATTAGTCTGTTCTAAAGCATTCACTGATAAGTTCTGCTTCACTAGCAATTTGGAATGTACATTTCTGCTATGCTTTTTTGCAAAATTAGTAAAACCATATCGTCAACTAGTACTGAAGTGAGTTCATTAAATTACAGTGATATTTACAGATCTCTGCTAAGATCAGGACTGCATTGTGTTAGGTCTGTACAAATGGATTTTTAAAAGAATTAGCTAGTGGTAAATGGCAAGAGGGTTGAAAAATGCAAAAAGGTTCAATAATTTCTCTAAAAGCACGCATATGAAGATTATCATACCTACAGAGCTAATACTGGACCATATAGTTAGATTCCCTAAACTGTGACTGCTTGTTGTGGTCTGGCCGCAGATGGGAACAAAGGACCACGTGGCA
>BJBW01003841.1:16972-77387 GCA_004320125.1 Scolopax mira
GCTCCAGCTGCCCCGGGGGCGGGACTTCCTCCTTTTATGCCACTTCCTGTCCCGCCCCCTATTCAAGTAGACTATGAATCTGAGCAAGTCCCTGCAGCTTGCTCCAAAATCTGTTGTATTTCTACCCATTTTTTAATCTTCAAACTTGATCTATGGTGGGTAGGGAAATTCCTTTCCCTACAGACTGCTAATTTCTCTATACAGTATCAACAGTGATTGATTTGATTTAAAGTGTTAGACGTTTTTACTTAACATCAACACCAACAGCTATGTGTACAAATAACATATTTATTGCCTCTCTCACAGTCATAACTGCAAAATAATATGAAGAAATAAGTATAAGAAATACAAACTGGATGTTTTATCATGCACATAAATATAGCCAGCAGCAAATATTGCCATAAAGTTATTCTGGCAATATTGTAACCCACTAATAGAGTTTGGGAGATATGAAAGAAACCGTTTACTCATATGTTTCTTCTGATCTGAAACCTATGGTGCAGAAGGCTTCAAGTTCTAACCTGGACTACATACTCCCTAGATATCCATGGGATCAAAACCAACCCTGCAGAGCTTATATGTCCAGAGTGGATGGTTGACAGACCTTTAGAAATGTCAGATGAAGCTAGAGCCTGATCAAGATTTTCTTCCTTACCACTTCAGAGAGTTAATCACCAATAGTCATATCTGCAAGCTAAATCTGGCAACTGCACTCTCACAGTCTGAACAAGGAAGATCATCCAAGCGATCAGGCTCTCCTCTGACTTGGGAATTGGTGCTTGTAGCTACTTTGCTTTTTCCTTCATCAAACCAGCTCTGTGATTCTCTCTCTGTTGTTTTGTTACATACCAGAAGTACCATCTTTCTCACATAGGGGGGTGGTGGAACTGGCCCAAATTGCCCAGAGAAGTTGTGGATGCCCCATCCCTGGAAGTGTTCAAGGCCAGACTGGATGGGGCTTTGAGCAACCTGTTCTAGTGGCCCATGGCAGGGGGGTTGGAACTGTATGATCTTTAAGGTCCCTTCCCACCCAAACCATTTGATTATTCTATTCTACCGTACCTTAACCAACTGGATGGATTCATACCAGAAAGTTTCTTTTAAGGTTTAGGTAAGTTTCATTTAAGAGTTTCTGGCACCTCTAAACATTGTCTCCAAGATGATACTGGTGCTTACATGAGTGTCCTCTCCATGAGCTCTTTATTTTAAGCTGGTAACAGGCACTAGAACAATGCCTAGACACTAGACAGTGAAACAACATCCTTTAAATTTTCTGTAGATCAGGGCAGAAAAGATATTACTTCATGCAAGAGAAAAAAGCAGAAAAAAATGCTAATATTTTCTGCTTTTCAGTGTCTGAATTCTGCCAGGCTTGACTCTGACACAGCAGTCACAAAGTCAGTAAATTCAAACCTGGGTCAATTATGCAATAGTTTCCCCGCTTCAAATCTCATGGAGAATTAAGTTGCTTAATATAGAGAAGAAATCATTTTCATGTTGTCTTGCACACTTTAACTTAACACCTCTTTGGTGTAGAGATATGAATCTGTATCACCTCTTATTTAAAGCTATGAGCAAACTCTACCATCTGTCCCAGATGAAGGAAGATAGCAGTCACTCTCCAAATTGCTTCAAATTTGTTTAATGTTAGTCTAAAAAAGCAAGACAAAAAATGTTTTGCAATATTTATAATATTTCCTACTATGAGCACAGGAATGTAAAAGCTCGAACTATCTAAGATTAGATAGGCATTCCTGTGACTTTAAATTTCCTCAACACTGAGAGGCCAATAAGGCCAATAAGCACAAGCTTTTTAAATACGTGTACAGTTCAGTAGATGCTGGGCTTCTAAACAGTGTGAAGATCAAATGCCACTTACTAATATATATAATTGCATATTACATCTCTTGGTGATAGTTCACCAGGTCCTCAGTAGACTTGAGGCATAGTCCTACAAAGTGTTTGACAAACACAATGAGAACACTGGAAACAGCATCTTTTAGCAAAACACTGAGCTCCATTATCAGAACAACACTCCTTTGTGGAAAGAGTTGCCTCAATGTACACAACAGATGAGACTGCAGAGGGAAAATGTTGCTAAATTGTGTTCAGTTGTCCTTGTTCTCTGCACTTTTATCCAAACAACAGGAGCATGTGTGCAATGTTTGGTTAAAATGCCTTATGAGTGAATAAATAAGGATCTGGTTTAATCAAAGAATATAGCAAATTTTATTTATAGCCTTGCAACAACAAAAGTAAATGTGTTCTAGCAGATTCCCCAGAGCTAAAGTTTCCCCGTCTTTCTGAATGATGCTCCAGGAGGATTATATGATTTTGAATTTTTTACCACATATGTATTTTTCAGTCCATCTTTTCTGAAATCCAATATGTTATTAGTTTCTGATATTTTTGACAACAACTTTCATTCTTTCACTCAGTCTTCCCGAACACTTATTCATTTCTCTTGCATTACTCTGGTATATGCAGAGCATCCATTTTGATCATTACCAAATATTATTATCTACCAAGAAATCCTCAAGAGTGTCATCTCCTTTTATTATTTATGATTTTTATTGAGTTGAATATGTAATTTAATGTATTAAAGAAAAGATGATACTTCCAATGGGTACCACAGGTGGAATGACTCTCAACTATCTCACTTTCACCTAATAACTTCCTATCAATCAGGTGGAGAAAAATCATCTGTCTTTCCTGTAGGTGCAGTTTCACAATTAGTGCTAAATCAAACCTTTTAAAGAAGGGCCCATCTTTTTGCATATCCTTTTCCATGTAGAAACTCATAATTATTGAGCCATGTGATAATCATGGAATTTGACGATCCTGATAAAATTAACTGCAGCAAAAGGAGAAGCTTTCAGGAAGATTATTAGACTGAACTCATCCTCTGCACATCTTCATGATCACTAACGCTAACATAGAGGAGACATAATTAATTTCCTGGGTTGGAAGGGATCAGAAGGTCAGTATTACCTTTCTGGTATCAAGGAATCATATTCTGAATGTTTCCTTGTTGTCACTCTCTGTTTCTGTTGCAGTTCCTGGTTTTCCACTTCTCCATTCTGTGATTTGACTCTCCTGGTTAAAATCAAGCAAACAAGTAACCTTCCTTCTTCTCTTGAGCTTTTAGGTACAACATGAACAGAAGATGTCTAAGTGTAAATTTTGTCATAGTCGTACCTCATGCTCATGAAAATTCAGATAACTTTACTAGCATAAAGTAGCTTGTAATAAAGTACTTGTGCCTGTAGAATCTGTCACATGTGGAAGAATTTTGGAAAAAAAGGCTTTATAACACCATCCATGCTATCATCTTTTGGTTGTTATTATAGAAACAGCTTCTGCAGAAAAAATGTAACAGGGTGCATATTGGACTTCATTTACACGGTATTGATTTTTGCCTGAAGGTGAATGCTGCTGTCTGCATAACAAATATTTTAAACATTACTCTGTATTTTTAAGAACCTATAGACAGTATTAGAGAGTATAAATTATAATACCCTGCCTTGGTGTTTCTATTTGTAATACTTTGCACAACAACAAATGTTTGGGTATTAGATTATTATTCCTATTGATGTAGCAGTCACATTGGTTTGCATTACAACTATGAAACGTTAATTTTGATCTTCAATTTTTTAATGAAACAATAAAATCCTATAAAAGAACATTTACAATATCCCCCTCACAGAGCTTCTGCTCCAATCCATTACTGCTGCTCTAGCTATCACTTCTATGAGAATTTGCACTGCAGTATTTGAACTGAAGGAAGATCTGGTTACCATCTGAATCTTCACTGCAGTGTATATGTATCTGTGCAACCATACCACAATCTTTGTTTCAAAATACTGTTTTTTCTACATTATAGACCAGTGCAGTATTCTCTTTTTGACAAAATCTTCTTATTTTGTAGTTCTTTGAATATATGGGAAAATGACTTGCATTAATAAAAATGTCTACTACACCTAAGTGCATGCATTTTATATGTGTGAAATTATCTTTATTTGAAAGTGTATTCTGGACTATTCCTGAAGTTTGCCCAAATCATATACAAATTATGTTTGTATTTTACTGAATTTGGATCTGTTGTAAATAATTTAGTTTTATTTTATTCACAGGTTCAAAGAAACAAAGACGTTATAGGGGATAAAAAGATTAAATATATCTTGTCCAAAACTCCTTTTTCTCCTTTAGATTAAAACATATGGCTTATTCAGTTTTTATGTGAGTGCCTTGCTTACTCTTTTAGAAAATATCAACTGTTCTATGCAACTGCTTGTCTTTTCAGAATTTCATAACAAACTGGGATATCTTGCATCATGATGAGTTTCTGGAAAATCAACATTTTAATAAAGAAGTATTTCTTTTCACACTAATCTGATCATCAGTGAAGCAGAGTACCTAACCATTGAAATGAAGGAAGAGAAATAAATCTGTATAATGATTTGTTGTTCCCTCCTACAGTAAGATCAGAGTTAATTCTGTCTCATATTAGCAAACTTTTTATCTTTCCACAATGCATCAGATCTTATTAAGGATCTTATTATCATACCAAAGACGTGTACATATGAATGAAACAAAAATTCAACAATTAAAAGAATAGCTTTTATTCAATCCAGAATAATTCTTTGTTTGTAAGAACAGCATTTTGAGACACTTGAGCTACCATGACCAATCTTTCTTCATCAACAGTCCTTACCTTTTGATAATTGGGCTGGTAAACAGTTAAACTGCAAACTCTCACTCTGAAAAACAGAAGAACTCATTGAACTATTGGGAGCTCATTTCTCACGAAGGTGAGGATCAGATGGTTCTCTTTGATCTCTTTGTCTTCATTTAATTGCATAAGGAAAGTTTCTTTCATTGTCTCTAGGAAATGGAAGGAGATTAATGCAGAAGCACAATTTTTTTCTGAACCATTGTGAAAAAAAAAAAAGTACAAAGGAATGACTTGATTCAATTTCTGGAAATCATTCATATACTTACTTGTTATTCTTGGTATTTCAAATGGGGCAATACATACAGGAATGCAAATCCACATTTAATAATAATAAAACAGTTGTTAAATAATAAAGAATACAAATGTGAGGATATAGGCAAGCTTATCTTTGAATAAACTATACAACTGACAAAAGAATCAATGAATTTATATAAGAAATCTCTGCACAGCCTCCAAATTATGCTTGTACCTTTACAATAATTTTTAACACATTTTAGATCAATAGTGAGTAAGATATGTAACTCTATTTTAATTTTCCAAGGTGCAGAATGCTACAATTTGTTAGCTGCCACAAAAAGTATTTTTCAACTTGCCTCAATGTAATTATTCCTTAGCCATTCCTTAGCCAAAGAATGATTTAATTACAGTCCCATTTTTTCCCCAAAGTATGTTGTTTTCTGCTTTGCCAATGCAACACTTCCTTACTGTTTCAAAAGTAATATGGAGTAATTTGGTTGTTGTGGTGACAATCACATCTGGACATCTGCTTGTGTGACTTACATGGTGTTGGAGACACTTCTACCTGGCAGGAAATATATATAAACTCCCTGATCATATAAACAGCAGTAAGTGTCTTTCCGGTCATTCGGATTTGTACCAATTTCTGCAGCCTCTGCCATTTGCATTAAGAAAGTGATTCTGCCATCACTTCTTATTGTTTATTTATTTCTACCCATAAAAGGCCTTTGAAACTTCTCTTTGTATTTTTTACCATAATTTGCATGTTCTTTAACTTTTTTGTGTTTGTGTTTTTGTGTTCCACCCACTATTTCCTGAGGACAATAGAAAAAACTTTTCTTATACCATGAAAGAAAAACAACTCGGAGACTAATCTGCTACTAGTCCTTATGAGCTGTAAGATCTTCACATCTCCTGTCAGTCTGGAACCTGTTTTACCATTTTATATGGTGGGTTATCAATTCACGATGGGTAGTGAATCTTCCTTTTTTAAATACCCATGTTGTAGCTAGGATTAAAGGTTCATTAGAATAATAATGGTGGTCCACACACTGAGAAACCTCAATACCTTTTTAATATGCTTTACTAGCCAGATAGTAAAACCATATTTTCATACATGACTGTTCGTGATGTCAGACAGTAGCAGCACCCAGTCATTTTCCATGTGTTATTTGTTCCTGGGAAACAGAATGCAATACTTGTCTCTTGATTCTTCATCATTATCCTTAGTTCAAAAAATCAGTAGAATCTCAAAAAGCAATTCACATTCACATACAGCTTTTTAAATCAATATTTTAACCATGAGTAACAGATTTTTCCTTTCTCACGATAAAGGTGTTCTATAGTCTCTAGACTAAATTCAGAGCTGTCTTGTCTTATACTTAGGGAGAGAAGCCAAAAAGTAAAAACACTTTATCTTTCAGCATGAGTTTCATCTGGAAATTGAGTTATTCTGTTCTTTATGAAAAAACAACTGATTTCATAGGCAAAGGCATTTCCTAGTGCATATGGACTATGGAGAGTGATATGAACGTTCAAAGGTTTCTGTAAGATAAATGGGCCAACACAATTTCTATCAGAAGAACAAACGCTTATTTAGAGTTTTTGTCATTGATTCATATTTAATGCAACAAGAAGTGAAGACCTTCAAAAGAGATCCCTATCATTTTCACTTAGGTGTAATAGGGATGGCTTCAGTTTTCTCCTCTGATATCACCATGCAGATAAATCATGTTTTTCTGCTTACATGCTCCCAGACCACTTTTAAGCAGCTTATTTAAAAGTTCTTCTGACCTGCACGTATTTCTGCTACTCCTAAGTGAAGGGACCAGTATATAGGACATGTTCCACAGCTTAATTTCAAATCAGATGTTTCAAATTCTGTTCCAAACAAGCCTTGGAGTCAGCCATACCTAGAAAATGAGATGTAATTTTTCATTTCTCTGTGGTGTTAATTTGTAGATCAACATATCCTAGTTCTGCTGTAGAAAGATATTTCCTGCCTGTTATTTATCTTGGTATATAACTATTTCACGTGTGGTATCAGGTTAATTGTAAGCTAAAAAGTCACTATGCACTAAGACAATCTCTTAATATTGTAGGTGTAGGAGCAGCTGGCTGGGTGACTAGCAGCTTGCCAAAGTCAACCCATCACAATAGTCATATTATTTCTAAGTTTTGGCTACTCACTAATAATATAAAAGTGCTTAATGGAATCTTTTAAATACTGTGGGCCCATTGAGTATTTGTTTCCCACTTCTATTGTTGCAAGTTTACAATCCAGAAGTTGGGGATGACAGAAAGACTTTTTTTTTTTTCAATTTTCAAAGTTTAAGAATTGTGGCAACAATTGAGTAACACAGAGAAAAATGCAGAAACACCTATAATCAATGAGCCCCTAAGGCTAATTCGTTCATGCTAATCCAAAATAAAGTAGTCTGCAGCCTACTGACCCTAAAGGCTCTGGAGAATTTCAGGACCTGGTATTATAGGACTCCTTGCTTTGCTTTAGGAGTTCAGCAAAGTGATTTTCTGAATCAGGGTTTGAGTTAGAATTTAAATGGATCCATAGGTATTCCTGGACTCAAGTCTATAGCACAATTAAAGGAAGGTGAACTGGCTCAAAAGATGGATATTTTGCAAACATCCTTATGCTTACTATCTCCAAGCAGATAAATCTGAATTTCCTTGCTGATAGCTTCACAATCAGATAGCTGACCTGCACATTTTCATGTACATACAATTTTATTTTCTGCTGTCTTTGTTCTTGAAATAGATTATCTGGCTTTGTAAAAAAATGAAATAAAATATGTGCAATGCAGAGAAATACGATTATATTTAAGCCAGCACAAACTGTGCTAACTCCAGCAGCAGGTGCAGCACAGTTCATCTGTGTTGGCATGGCATTGCATCAACTATATTGCTTTTGGGAACAAACATGTGGAAAGTGCTATATTCCAACATATGAACATGCTTCTCTCTGCCATGTTGCTTAGAGAAATTAATTTTTACTAATATAATGGAGCACCCATCCTCTAGCTCTCTTTAACTGCAGCTTTGGTTATTTATCCACCATGTAGATAATCAAGGACTGTTGCTTTCCCTGTTCCATTCTGGATTTGATTCCTGTTTCCAGTGTGTATTTCAGAATGATTATGTTTCTACTGCCTGTATTTTGTACTTGGTACAATATCACAAGGTTTTGATGTATCTTTGCAATTTTCCCCTCTCTGTGTTTAGTTATTTCTGATAAATTCAATCAAGTGTTCTGGAAATGGTTTCCTTTAAAAAAGAGGGGGGAAAACAGCTATTTAATAACTGCATAAATATCAGAAACGTTACATTCCACAGTGTTCTAAATGCTTCAGATAATTTTTCCAAAATAAGCAACTATTTTATATTTTGTTGTAATGAGATATTAAGCCATGCAACCTTTGCTTAATTGTAGAGTTGTGAATTTTGATGAAATAAATAGGATACAACATCCAGGATTCTAACTTCACCCTAATGTTATAAAATACTAAACAGCTAGAAACGTTACAAAACAATATTTTGAGAATAGACAGAGTGGCCACTTAATTCCATAGCAACAGCCACCATAAAAGCTCTTTAAAATATTTCATTAAAGATACAGAGAAAGGATAGATAGAGGAAGGAAGAAAAAGGAAGGCTGGAAGGAAGAAAGATGTAGCAGGGAAGGAAGGAAGGAAGGAAGGAAGGAAGGAAGGAAGGAAGGAAGGAAGGAAGGAAGGAAGGAAGGCAGGCCGGCTGGCCAGCCGGCCCTCAATGGCCAAAATCCAAGGAGAACCCTGTGTTCCTTTCTGTGTTCCTTTGCCTTTTATCCCTCTCTGTGATTTCCTGACTCCAGAGCTGGAATCCAGTTTCCATCCATCACTCAGTACGTCATCTCAGTGACATAATCTTGGGAGATTGATACAGTTTAGTATATATTGTATCTATTTCATTATTTCTTTTTTATTTTATTATTAAGATTTCATTAAAGTAGCTTAGTTCCTGCTAAACTTGTAAGTCTCTTTATCCTTCCTCCTCCTCTCCTTGGAGCGAGAGGTAGAGGAAGAGCATTCGTAGCTGTCATTTGGCCAATTTGTCCTAAACCACGACAGTTGGTGGGAAACAAAGACAAACACTAAAATATATTTCCTCCTCCCTGCCTTCCTCTCAGGCTCATCTTCATTCCCACCAAATAGTGCAGGGGAATGGGGATTTGGTGTTACAGTCAGTTCATAAGAATTAATCTCTGCTATTGCCTCCTCCTCACTCTTTCCCCCTGATGCAGCATGGGGTACCTCCCATGGGATACAGTCCTTCCTGAATTGCTCCAACATAGGTCCTTCCCACTGGATGCAGTTCTTCAAGAACTGCTTCAGCATGGGCTCTTTTCACAGTCCATCAGGGGCAGAGTGCCTTAGCATGGGTTCCTCTAGAGCCTCCAGTTCCTGCAAGGAGTGTACGGTTTCTGCATGGGCTGTAGCGTCCTTCAGGCCACATTCATCTGCTCCAGTGTGGTATTCTCCAGAGTATGGATATCTGCTCCAGTGTAGTCCTCCAAGGACTTTAGGGGCAAAACTTGCTTTACCATGGTCTTCTTCATGGGCTGCAGGGCGGAATATCTACTTCTCCTTCTCTATCGGTTGTGTTCCCTTTGCTGTTTTGCACTCTTTTTGTTCCATCTGCCTCTCTGTCCAGCATTTTTTTGTCCTTTCTCAAACATGTTTTCACTGGGGTGACACCAGCTTCACCAATGGGTTCAGCTGTTTCCTGATGTGGGTTTGTTGGAGCAGGATGGAAAGAGTTGGAGCCTGGAACCAGTGGTGGTCTCTGGGGTCTCCTCACAGAAGCTTCCCTACAGGACACATACTCCCCTTATCCCCTTCTCTTGACTGTTAAACCCAATCAATATGGTAAAAAACTCTTATGGATGACTAAAGATAACACTTTTAAAATAAACAAAATGCAGAGATAGAAAAGAGGCAGAAAAAAAAACCAAATGTGGAAAAGAATGGAACCACTAGGAAATGGAGCTTTGCTTTTCAGCTCCTTCTGAAAACTTGACAAAACTGACAAAGGTAGCAGCTAGAAATGAAATTCAAAATTTAATTGAAAATTAAATACATCCGTTTAGGCAGAGATGGGAAAGCAGCTGGAACAACAGAGCTGCTGCTGCTTCGAGTACTTGTTCTTCTAAAGGGTGAAGAAGACTTTTATTCTGTTGCTGACTTAGGCCTACTTTCAGTAGTATTGAAAAATAAATTTTTTGTTTTATTGAGATGTATTGCAAAAAGAAAGGAAAAGGGTTTTTTTTCTGCCTTAGAACTAAGACTATGACATGTGCTAGGCGTGCTCTCTCTAGCCACAGAAATGCAGCTTCCAGGATAGCCAGACCATTGGAGATAGGAGAGCTGGGACTTACAGCTTTGGCAAGCAGCCTCAGAGTTAGGACAAAGTGAAGGTGAAAAATCTCGGATCTGAGGAAGGCATTAAACAAAATCACAGTTGTCACAGTTTAATTCAGCTCCTTAATATCTTTTTCCTAAATAGACTATCTAATACATCAGTTTAGGCAGAGATGGGAAAGCAGCTGGAACAACAGAGCTGCTGCTGCTTCGAGTATTTTTTCTTCTAAAGGGTGAAAAAGACTTTTATTCTGTTGCTGACTTAGGCCTGCTTTCAGTATTATTCTTTTTTATTTCATCGTTCTTGATTAGCACAAGCTATTGTAGATACAAATCGATGGGGGAAGCTTGTTCTTTGCCTCGCAAGTGACACAATGTGGGGTCGAGAGACTAGATGTGACTACACTTTCACATTGTTTTAACTTTATGAATTTCTACTGCTGAATACTTCAGATGAATTTCAGATCCCAAGTTAAATGGAATGAGAACAAAGAACAAGAGAAGCCAAGAAGTTTGTCATATGTGCAGTTGGAAGGCAGCCTCCCATTCTCTGTTTTCAGCCTCAGTGAGGACAGCTGTGAGGTTTGCTGGAGAGTGGGTTAAAGACAAATTATTTGTGAACGTAGCTTTCCTCTGGGAAAGCTTTCTGCTGTGCCCAACTCAATAGGTTTTTGATAATAAAAATCTTCCCTTTACCTTTCTAGGAAATATAATTCATACTTTAATTAGGTGTCTGTATAGAAAAATGATTAAGTTCTCTAAGGAGATATTTATATTTCTTTGCATTTTTTTCCATGCTGAAGTGTTATGCTTATGTCACGCTTGTACTACACCGTTAAAAATCCTATTGTGGTTGATTTTGGTCAGATTTGCAAACTTTAAGCCTATTGCAGTCTTATAGAACATTCTTTCTTACATGTGCAGTCAGTGACCTGTTACAGTCAATGACCTTTGGTTAAAAAATGCAACCTAACAACCAAAACACGAAGATCTTGTTGTGAAAGTTGTAGATAAACACAGAGAAGTGCTAAAAAAGGATAGTGAAACCCTTAAGTTACTCCACTTCTGTCTGAGATATCTTTAGAGTTCTGGGATCTCAGAAATAAACACATGACAAATCACTTGGAGACAAATTCTGAGATCTATTTTGAGAGTCTCTTAAGTAACTCAAGATGTGCAATATTTTAACTGAAAATAGAACTGGAGGATGCCAGTGTAAAACCTGGGTACTGTGTCACGATCTTCTAAATTACAAGTAACAAGGATGGTGTGGTGATACAACATTACTTCTACAGATTAAGAATACACAGATATATTGTAAAATGACCCTCTTCAGTGGTCACATTCAAACATGTTCACTGTGTGAGAAAAGTCCTGCAGAAGTAGCAGAAGGCACACAGTGTAATTAAGATTGCTTAAAAAACCCAAACTTTTAAGATTTAAGGTGGTTCATAAAATTTTACATATGTAATTTTTAGGCTTATTAACTGTGCTTTCTGTGAAAGAGATATTTTGTATTTCATATTTCTATACACCTGATGGTATCAATGATTTATGTTTGGAACAGTATGATTGGCAGGCAGAGAAATAAGTTTTGCTTTCAATAACTAAACAGTAAAAATAAGTATTTAATTCTTATAAATGACTTTACATATTAAAGTAAAGTAAAACCTTTCCTAATACAATAAAATTTGTTGAAAAATAGAAAATTTTAATTTCCTGGTTTGTTGGTTGTTTGGTTATAGGCTCCATGGAAAAAGAAATAGCTGACATGTACAGACACTGTGCATTTCTAGCCTTGCATTTTCATGAAAATAAAAACCAAATCAAGTTAGTGCATGTGTATTTAGTGTGCACATTTCCAGAATTATTTATACCTAAGTTTAATCTGTAACATATATTTTTCCTCTCAGCATTTTGATGATATACTTTGGTATATAGACATCTATTTTCAAAATAAGAAAAGATTGAACCAGAAAAGTTCTTTATATTTGACTTGTATTTACCTTTTTAATAAATAAAACGTTGTCCAAATGATACAAAGATGGCAGTTCTTGTGCATCTTGTATGATGCATAACAGGATGTAAGATGAATAACAGGATAGGACAGATTTTTTTATTTAAGGAAACTACCTTTTACCTAAGACATGAGAAAGGATCTCAGATCATTAATTGTTAGTGGAGACATATGTATGATGCGGCAATTTTTTTTAATAGAAACCTACAAATTACAATGGCAGATAATACCATGTTTAGCAGCTTTGCCTCTGATTTGTATTTGGAACAATGCTTGACAATTCCATTGGAGACAATAAAATAGTTGTTGGCACATTTTAATTACTATATAAAGGCACAGTCATTTCATGGAACTTTAGGGGGTAAAGAAGCCATCAATTACTGTGCTCAGCTTGAGTTTATTTAAACAAATTATTTTCTATTTCTGGATACATAAACCATACACTTTCAGTCCTTTGTGATATTTACTTCCAGGAGCTTTCCATTTGGGTTATAAAATATCCCAGGCTAACCATATATATTAAAAATCAATGTTACAAAGGACAAGGTGATTATAGGCACCCTACAAGTGCTTTGGAAACAAACATACATTTGTAGAAATCTTTGTGCCACTATTCATTGAGCAGAGCAATATGTTTAACACTGAAGCCCTCAGGCATTTTAAGCCTTTAGTTGCAGTGCACAAAAACAGTTGCAGCTCATGGGTGTTAAAGCTCCCCCTACCGATTCAGCTCCGTTTCAATAAGATATTGTAATAAATAAATACATAAGCTAACTATGGAAATAGTACAAATAGAAGATACACACACCAGGAAGTAGATATGACATGGTCTTATTCAAACTGACTGTTTGCAACACTTCATATTCTTTCCAAATTCAGGATGCTCAGACATTATGCATCAAGGCAGACAAAAATGTTTCACAGAGATGTAACTCTTATTTATGTTAAAAAATACAGTCTTTCTGTTATGACAGCATAGGGTGAAAAAAGTTACCTGGTAGTAAGCAGTGCACTGGTTGATATTTTCTGAGCTACTTTAGCATCTCTTCTCCCCAGTCCCAGGCACAAATCCAGGCTGGGCAAAGAATCGATTGAGAGCAGCCCTGAGGAGAAGGTCATGAGGGTGTTGGTGGATGAGAAGTTCAACATGACCCGGCAATGCATGCTGGTAACCCAGAAAGCCAACAGCATCCTGGGTTGCATCAAAAGAAACATAGCCAGCAGGTCAAGGGAGGTGATTCTGCCCCTCCGTTCCACTCTAATAAGACCCAACCTGGAGTACTGTGTCCAGCTCTGTGGCCCCAATATAAGAAAGACACGGACCTGTGGGACATTTAGATTTGATCTTAGGAAGAAATTCTTTCCTGTGAAAGTGGTGGGCATTGGACCAGGTTGCCCAGAGAAGTTGTGGACGCCCCATCCCTGGAGGGGTTCAAGGCCAGTTTGGACAGGGTTTTGAGCAGCCTGGTCTAGTGGGAGGTGTCCCTGCCCAGGGCAGGGGGTTGGAACTGGGTGATCTTTAAGGTCCCTTCCAACCTGAACCATTCTATGATTCCATTTCAGAATAATATTAATGAGTTACAATTAATAGACTGTACTACTAATACATATGTATATATAATTATTTAGATTCAGTGTTTCTGAAGGATAAATTATTTCATCTTTTTGGGGCAAAAAATGTTTGTTCTAGCTATTGCAATACTCACCTTGCATGAATATGTGTTTCATTGAAAGAATGAACATTATCATGTGTTTTACAGAATGTTGCTTTGATCTTGAAAGGTAATATTCCATGCTTGACAACTACTCTACTTGTGAATAGAGGGAAATACAAGATTTGGCCCTGGGAAATACAAGATTTGTGGAGAAATTACTTGTAACTGCTCTGGATAAGTACATTATCCTACAAATAGTAAGTAATGCCATAATCTAAATATAAAATACACAGAAAAACTTGATGCTAATAAAGTGGCTCATGAAAAATCCTAATATGAATTGAAGGAACTTACAGTAAACTTATACCAAAGTAAAGGTATGTAATGATCCCTAGCAGTAAGCTTAAAACCAATTAAACAATCAGCATAGTGACGTGTGCTTAACTGTATATATTTTTCTAGCTTTCCATTCAGCTCCTAGTCCATCCATTAAACAGACATCATATCTTAATGTAAGATAGATATATCAGATGATTCTTCATAGTAGGTCAAATTCTCTGTTGAGCCAGGAAGGCTTGAACTTTACTTTTCTCTTTAGCTGTTCAGATATCAGAATGATGGACACAGCAATATTATTTTTTTTTTTTTCCTAAAGACTTGTCTAGAACTATTTTTACCTCAATGGTCATGTAACTTTTCATCCAAAATCCCAATAACATGTTCTGTCAGTGCATATCAAATGAAACATTTAAATTTTGTCCTGACTTGAGAAAAGATTTCCTCTTACATACCAACATATCATATCTTTCATTGTAAAGCTATCCAAAAGAAAAGTAAACACTCCCAGTTTACATGCAGGGCAGACACTATGATATATTGGATAAATAACTATGTAAATTTGTTATTTGATAAACTCTTTAAGGCTTTCAGATATCTTTGTTGGCATTTCTGAATTGAGTTACAGTTTTTGGAATAGCCTATGATAATGCTGGTGAAAAGTGCTATGTAAAAGTGTCCATTTTTACACAATATGGGCTGAGTCCTGTAGATGATGGCCTTGTTCATAATCCCAAAGGAAATTAGTAGCAATGACAGGAATTTACAAATTGTACATCCATGTTGTAAGTTTTATTTCCAAGACACAGACATGGAACAAATGGTTGGTGCAAGAGAAAGGTGTTAGTAAGAGAAACTTGAATTGTTTCATGACTCCCTGATTTCTGCTGGCTCTCTTTTCAGCTAATTTACTAGTACTTCCCTTTCTAAGGTCAGTCCTACTGTATTTTCTGAATTGTTCAATCTCTTTATGATCCTGTCCTCTCCTTATGTATTTTTTCCTTTACAAAAGAATCCCACATCTGATTTAGTTTAAATTCTTTGTTTCCTGTCTTTATTTGCAAATAGTATTTGAAACAATTTGAGAATACATCTTCTTTATAAGTAGTAAAATTTTGAATATAAAATCAGTCATTTCTAATCATTCAAACATTTTAGTTGTTCATTTCCATGCACTTCAAAGTTTTAGGTCATTCAGATATTTTTTATTCTTCAAGTTATATAAACAAATTATCCCAGCTATTAGGACTAGATTTACCATTATGTTAAAACAAGGAATTTAAAATCCTTAGAAGTCCCAAAACCCCTAACAGTTCAGACCTCACATCCTTGGGAGATAAATATATCTTCTCAGAATTATCCAGTCAAGACTGACATTTCTGATATCAAGACTAAATTTCTAACTCATCTAAAATTAGTCTCAACTGATAAAGGATCAAACTGCCAGTAAGGGTTAGGCTGGGTCCTTGGATGAAAATTCCAGATTACATTTTTGTCTATTAATTCTGCATTAAGATTTTAAGCTAACTAATAAAAACTCTGTAAGGCAAGTGCTTTGTTTTGATCTCTGTCTACAAATAAACTACTTTGTGCCGTATGCAGTACCCTTCAGCGAAAGATAGTAAATGATCAGTCACAGCAAGCACATTCTCAAAGTTAACTGCTGTCAATCTCAATCAACTGAGGCTTCTTAGTAATCAAAATGTACTTAGCTTTTATATTACATATGTTAGCAAATGTACAAACTAATATAGAAGGTAAGATTCAGTAGAGGAGGTGCTTCACACTGACAGATGCAGGATGAGGTTGTGCTTTCACAGGATCTTCAACCAAACATAATCAGAGTTCTCTTGGTCCTGCTTTGACATTTAATTGTTCCATTCACCATGAATAATTCTGTCCCTCCCTTTGTGCCAGCACTTCTGCACGCATCTGTATCAGGTTAGAGATAACTGAGTTGCTTGAAACTCAGTTCCTAGATATTCCTAGATAACAAAGTGATTAGTTTATAGGCAGAACAGCTAAACAAAACATCTCACCAAAGGGCAAAGGGCTGCAAAGGCTAGGATTACTGCACACTCAGGCTAGATTGGCTGTAGTTTGTTTGTAATTTTGCCTGAGCCAGTAAAGACTTTGGTTTTTTCCCCATCTGGAGTCAAATTGTCATAAATTGGCCAGTCAAGTACGAGAAATGATATCTAATATAAAAAAAAGAGACATTTCAGGTTCCATAGATATTAAGACATGCATACTTCAGTTAGAAAGAATGGCCAGTCTGTATCTTCTAGTAAAAAAGAAAGAATCAAGTTCAGTAGAATTTAAACTGCCTACATCCTCCGAAGTACTTCAAAAGCAGAAAACTTAGAGGCTGAGATACAAGAGTTCTCACTTAAGATGTTAAGCTCAGAAACAAAGAATGCAGAGAGACAGAAACCCTGCTATGACAGTGTCAAACGTACAAAGGTGGTCTGATGGACTGAGGAACCGAAAGATTTCTGACAATTCTGGCTTAATGTTCCTTAACTTTTGTTTCTTCAATCACATGCCTTATCAAAACAAAAAAAACATAGCTGTGTCTATTGGATGCTGTGAATGAACACATCTACCTTTACTAGAGTCTAAGCTGTCTGGAACTGAGGATGACTTTGTAAATGCCAACAAGGTTTTCCTAACTGAAGAGTCTGACAAATGCACACAGTGAGAGAACTGCATACCTCAGCCACTGTCAGCTGTCAAAAAAAGGGAATAAAATGTTTCCCAGAAAGAGACTGCCTGGACCAAGGGGACAGCTGCAGCCACAGAAGTCAGGGAAAGAAGAACTCTCTCAGAGTAATCAGAAGTAGACCAGGATGAATTTCTGGCATGTAACAAGAGAAACCTAGAAGTGTACTTAAACTCAAGAGGTACTTTGAGGTTTTTTAACACTTTGCTATTTTATTACATAGATTTTCCTTAATATCAAAGTCACTATAGTAGTGGCTGCATTGCATAAGTTTCCACACAGAATTTCTAGAATGTGTGGGTTTACTTTATGCAATGCATATCTGTCTCTTGATGGATTAGATAATATATATATTACTTTATGTTTTAAACAGATTTGTTTGAATAATAATGACATAAATCAAACCTGACTTATCAGCTTTTTAGAACTGCGTAGCAGCCATTTTTTAAAATAATATAACTTCTTTTTATATGATGTACAATATTAATAACTACCTCTTTTAAAAGTTAGTAATGGAATAATTGCTTATAGCCAATCTTAAATTATAATTTTATTACACATTATTATATTATATTATATGCTGAAAATAGTGTATTATAGCCACAAGTATCTTACTCATTTTAGGCCATCAACTATAAAAATTATTTTATTATAAAACGTTAAGTATGCTGGGAATAAACCATGGTTGTTAGTTTAAATGAGAGACAATTTATGAGATTCTGTCAGCCCAGTCTTGTATGCCTTGGTCTACCTTAAAAAATAGCAGAGAAGCTCAGGGCTGGTAACATTAAAATATAAACTTGAAGTCTTAATTCTTCTTCCTGGGCAACGCTTTTTTCTCTCTTCACTCTGTTTATACTGAGAAGAAAAACAAACCAATCTTTAACATGCATTAACTACAGAATTATGTGGGGAAATTAATTTATTTTGGTAAACATTTCAAAATTTTTCCATTTTCTTCAGCTAAACCTATTCTAGGAACACATAAATAAAGAGAATTTGCTGTCTTCCATCATTTGCATACAGTTAAACTAGGATGTCTTAAGTCAGCTTAATGGTCCATAGTATCCCTACGTACTCTTCAACAAGCTTTTGAGATCTGAAGTTTCAGCAGAAGTTTACACCAGGGGAAAGTAAAGTATCTACTTCTATCTCCAGGAAGAAATAGTAATTAAGAACACATTGTTTCTTTCGGTTGTGTCTTCCTAGCACTGCCAGTCAGAAGAATTAAATAGAGGGCAAGCTCCAACAGCTAATTGAGGTTGGTTAAAATACAGATGTCTCTTTTTGATATGGAAGCAAGAAGCCAGTTAGGCTTTTCAGGAAGCTTCTACTAAGGATGGTGGTGGGTTTAATCAGTTAGTTTTCATAGTTTTGAAATCCCCACCCAAACTCCATGAGTCTAGCCCTGCAGAAGTCCCATCTTATCAATGTTCTTTAGAAGCAATGAGTTCCCATTTTTGAAAAAAAACCCCATAAACCGAAAACCTAACAAAAACCCCAAACTCAGAGCTAAACACAAAACCAAAAAAAAACCCAAACCAAAAAAGACCAACCCAAATCACCCAGTGAAATGCAGTTGTTTTGGCTACAAATTAGTAATCTAACTAAACTTTAAGATATTTTCCCATTGACTGTAATGTCCTTAAAACTATTGAGTTGGAATTTTGTATTGCTCTCAATGGTATTAAGCAGTAGGGAGAAAGTTGAGAGCTTTTCAAGGAGCAGATGCACATCTCACTTATGACAAAACTGTCTCTGCCTTGAAGAGTTGCAAGAGAAATACAACCTGTAACTGAGTGGGAGAAATCTGAGGAAGGTTGGAGGTAGGGGGAGCAGGTATGGAAATGATATTGCACCTCCAGAAGGAGGTCGGGCTTCTCTGCACATCTGAGTATCACACGTCCGAGTGAGATGTCAGTGCTTGTCACAAAGAGCTTCTCTGTATTATCCTGAGGGTAAACTCAGCACAACCCAGACAGACAATTGCTGTGTACATCTCCATCGCCACACATGACTAAGGGGCAAACTGTACTCCCAGGTGATCTCAGCCATCATTCTTTGAAGTCGAAGAGACCACTGCCAGCTTATCCCAGGATAAAATTTTACTCTCGCACTTTTTAAACAGCTTTAAACATCGTTTTAATTGGCTGAGGAGGGGTAGCAGCCAAGATAATCTGTGCATTTATACTCTTGTTCTGTGTTTCAGAGGTAGTTGTAATGAACTGCTTGAAGCAAACATTACAGGTTGTTTTTCTGCTGAGAGAAGTCAAATGAAATGACCTTCTTTTCATCTGCTATTCTTTTCAGCTTTTGAAGTTGCTTCTTTTTGAAGAGACAATCCATTTATCAGTCATATCTGCATGAAAGTCATAAATTTATCTAATAAAAATTCCAGGAATTTTCTTTAAGGTGGACCATGCAGATCGCAGTCACTTTTTTTTTTTTTTTTTTTGTTAAATAAATTAATGAACACTTTAAAAAGTGAAAGGCTTAAAAAAAGCTAGTAGAAGAACGGAAGCGTAAGTGAAAAGTGCTTCCTGTAGCCAAAAGTAAACAGGGTTGAGGGGAGAATATGTTAAATTGTGCATTTTAGCCCTAGCTTTGGGTATTGGTTTTTTTGCTAGATTGACTCTAATTTATATCAAGTGTTTATGGTGCCAAGAGGCAGTAATAAAGGATCATTAAATGGAATCATTAGAATGGTGAAATCCAGAGCTATCAGGCAGAATAGCTAATGGGAATTGCTAGAGGAAGATTATTACCTAAAGATTTCTCCAGCAATTGGAGCCATATTTACATGTGAGCACATGTGAGTAAGTACATCATAGCAATACAGCAGCTGATAGGGGCCATCTATTTTTAAATATATACATAATCAAAATTAATGCAATCCACTAGTATGAATTATGTGCCTTTCTTCCTTCAGAAGAACTGTTTTTTAATATCTAATTCAAAATTAATAACACAGCAGGTAAGGATTCATTATCTTCTGTCAAAATCCTTCTTAACAAGCAAGATGAGAGAAAAGCATGAATAAGAAAGAAGAGTTTCAGTGACCAAATTACTCCTGTCCTCATCAATTTCAGAGGATAAAATTTTTATCCACCCCAAGAACTGATTGGTAAGACAGAAAAGGAAGAATATGTGGAAAAGTTCCTTAACCTGCACTGTATATTCTCAGAGTAGATGAAGAGTGAAGGATCACTCAAGGGTAAGCTCAAAAAAAAGTAAATTCTAATATACTTTTTTCTCATTGACACTGGCAATCTGGTAGAATTTTTTATTCTTCATTTACTCATATTCAATTGCCTATCCCTAATCAGTATCCAATCTGCCTCTTATCAGAAAAAAATACCCCGAAATTACAAAATTTCCTTTGCAATAGTCATAACAAAGATTGAAATCAGGTTGAAGTTGATCTAGAGAGAAATGATTATTCTCTTGTAGATAGATAGATAGCTGACATAGGCCTCTATTTGACCTTGAAATTATTTCTGAATATACTTGGATTATAGCAGTAAATATATGAAAATTTTACATTTACAGTGATTTGGAAACATGTCTTAAAGGCAAGGAAGAATTATCTTTTTTCTGTGCATAAAAATAATAAAATTCATTGTTATTATTATTGCTATTATTATTGTTACTTATTTGTACCACAGTAGCATTTGGAGATTTCATGCAATTATTTTGTCAGAAAGTACCACTAAACCTGTAGGAGATCAATTTTCCTGTTTGAGAAATATCTGTAAATGAAAGTGGAAAAATTCTTACTTCACATCTGGATTAAACCCAGATATTTCAAAGATATTTACAGTCTTTTTAATGAAGACAGAGACAGAAGAATAGTCAAATAAATGGGGAGCTCACTTAAGGTGTCATAAATCCAAGTTTGACTGCAAGTTTAGTCTTATTTAGACCACTGCTACGATCATGATCACTACTCCTGGGTTGTGATCCTCTGTGGATGCCCTCATGGAACTAAGACCCCTTTTCTTCTAGACTGGCATAGCCAATTAGTTCTAGAAACAATGACAAGGGAAAGCATATGAAAAAAACCTCAAACCCACAAACCAGCTTAATTCCTACCAATTTACATTATATACGAGTTAAAACACATTCTTTACCATGAAGTTTTTACAGCCAGTGTAGACATAAGATAAAAAGGGAAGAGCGACAAGAAAGCAGGAAGGTGACTTGCTAGAGATCATGGAAATCAGCAGCATTCAGGCACAGAAACCATCCATGTTGGCCCAATAATCTCTTTCTGACTGGCTGTTGTCTCCCAGATAGCTGAGCTTTTTTATATCTTCCCTCAGTTCAGTGTTCAGTGGACAGTTGTTCTCAGTTTTTTAGTTCATTAAAGTGTAAGAATCCAGGTGTGCCTTAGACAGACAGATGCTATAAAAACTGTAGCAAATCATGAAATATAGGTTAAGGTAGTTTAATATTGTATATATGGATTTCTTTGGTCTCAGACTGGTTGAAAGCTCAGATTCGTGTAAAAAAAATGCTCAAAGTGACAGTAAATCTTCAATGTAGAGCTGAGCCCTGGCATGACAGGCGTGCACGTAAATAATAAGTAACTATGTGACAGATTACACAGAGAACTTCTATGATAATCTCTTGCTAAATATGAGAAACTGGAGCATTTTACTACCTTTGAAATGTAAAGCCGAAAAAGAAAAAACAAACCAAAACCTGAAAGTCTCAGAAAGATGGAAATAGGCAAGAGGGCACATTACTTTTGTCTTATTGTTTTGATGCTGTTAGATACTGACCAAGGAATATTCACGATTTTTGTGCTGGTATGAACTGGTTGTAGCAATGTAGATCTCAGAATACCTTTATTTTTTCCTTTTAGTGGCATTAACCAGCTCCTTCGTGCAGTTGTGGTATTTACAGATCTCGCTGACATCCATGACCACCTCAAGGACATCCCTGCTCTTCAGAGACATAGATGACTGGATGGATCTCCAGTTTGTGAGACTACCATTCCATCATATATTAGAGTTTTTCAATGAGAGGTAGTAGAAAGAAATCCAAGAAAAAATGAACTACAGCACAAGGTGAGATTAAGTATTTTAAATATTTTTGGTTTAAGTTTTTAAGTCTTCTTGGCAGTCACCATAAAATAATAATGTCCTACAAAATAATCATAAAAACCTACTCTGATCATACAACAAGCTTTTAGACAATGTGCTTGCTGGTACTCAAAACCCAAGTACAAATAGACGAGGCATAAAAACCTGAAGAAAATATAATTTTTTACTCTGATCACCCAGATACATACATACATACACTTAAATATTATTCCTCCTAGAGACTATTACTATGTTTTTACCTAAAAGAATGTCCCTCATTCAGAACTCACTCTGTACAAACTGCAAAACTTTGAACAAGTGTTGATGCAGGTACAGGTGGTTAAATTCTGCCCTGTATTTTAACTCTACATATTCTTTTTACCATAATTTTGAGACATTTTCCTCTCCTCTCCTGACTTCTCCTGTCCAAATATACTGAAAGAAAAGCCCATCATTTAAATAGAACTCTTAAAATAGGCTTTCATTATACACTTACCAAAATGTTGGAAAAATGATCATTATAAAATCTCTCTCTAAATATGTGTAAGGTGTGCAGTTACTCTTAACCTTATTACATATCAGTTGTTAAAGAGTGTGTGTGGTTTGGACACATGAATTATTTATTTGATATTCTTTAAACATTTGCAGTCCAATGTAGGTGGGCACAAGTGCATTTAATTAGAACATTTGGAGCAGAAACATCTAAAATAATAATAATAATTCATCACAGTTTTTCTGCAGCTTTTGGATGCAATTCTGTGTGCTTTACCAGGAAGTTAAAGCTTAATCCAAAGGAAATGTCTTTTTTTTTTTTTTTTAAATTAAACGCTGAAATGCATAACCTCCAGGTACCCCACCTCTGGAGTAGGATGCAGAACCATTTATCAGATACACAGATACTAGTATTAGCATTCCAGTGTATATTGATGCATTAATTATGCTCAGACTAAATCCTTGTCTTGAGATTTAAAAACCTTTTGCCACTTAAGAATCCCACACAGTAAACTCCCTTAAAAAAAAAGAAAAGGGGGAGGCAATTTGCATAATGGTGAATTAAAGAAGCATCATGTGAAGTTCTGTATTCATTTTGTCTCATCAACTGCTGCTATGACATCTATTTCAGACACTGCTTTGTCACCAGTAGCTTTATATAAAAATAGCTGTATGCTCCAGGCCCAGGTGTCCAACAAAGGGTAAGACACCTTTGCCAAAAGTATCATTTATAATCAGAAACTGAGTTAGATTTTCACACTAAAAATCTGATTTCAAATTATTAGAGTTTTGGTTTTGTCTTGATTTGTAATGAAAAGTAAAAGTTCTGTTAAAGACAGAAAACAATATAGAATCCATTTTTCCCTGAAGTTTAAAGAAGAAAAAGGTTTCTTTCAGTTTTTCTCTTAAAATAAAACAAATAAACCAAAGCAAATAGACTGTGTATGTTGCACTGAAGAAGCTGAAAATAAGTAGAACTTCTGAGGTATTTAAGAAAATAACAAAGCTATCAGCAGTGTACTCTCTTGTAGAAGTGAGAAGCATAGAAGCACTATATATGTACCAAACAACTTACTGAATCAGCTATTTGTGTAGTAGCCATTTATGGAAAATGCCAATGCCGATGATTAGAATTCTGAGAAAAATTGATTATTTTTTTTTTTCCCCAGTAGAGAAAATTGCAGTCAAGTGAGAAGAAGTGAATGTGTCTAGGGAAACCTGAACGTACAACATCTCAGTGTCTTAAAATTGTACATGATAAATTTAGGGAGAGAGGAAGGATTGATTGAACAAAGAGTTTGGTTTTATGCTCTGGTTTTATATAATTATTTTATAGAAGAGAACAGCATCCTTTCCATCTCCACCCCACCACCCACTCTTGCTTTGAATTCCTCATCAAGTTCAATGGATAATTTTTCTTGCGTAATTTTTTGATTTCAGACTCCTCTGACGTAGAAAATTCTTTGGCTGGTTTATTCCATAAAGAAGACACGTAATATTTCTATAACTGGCTAGCATTTTAAAAACAGAACAAATAACTCTGCTGAACAAAAGAGACTGACAGATGGAACAGTATATTTAGAAGTTATTTGTCAGCCTTCAAAGCTTTTATAAGAGGCACTTGAAATGATTATTAAGATATTGTGACTGTGAAATTTAAGATCTCTTATCACAAGATATTTTTTTAAAACAATTGACACAGCTTGACCATCTTCGACATGGTGCCTTATTTCTAAAAAAGCAATGATTGGTGTGTCATATACTGCAGGTTAAGTTATGACAAAATTGGCAATAATATGCTATACCACTTAGAGAAATTTTGCTTATAATTCTTTGATGCTGCAAAAGAAACTAGCAAGCATTGCAAAAAATGGTAGTGACTGATGCCAGAAAAAAGCCTGTATTTATTTGAGGTACTATCTTTTTGCACTGTACAATCAAAAGCTGCTTGGGGTGAGTGAATGTTTGGAGACTACACTTCATGTGACTCAGCTGCTAGTGTCATAAAAGGCAAGTAACACATAAAATGGAGTTAATTTAAAAAAAAATCACAAACAAACAGAGCTGTTCTCAGGTTGGTATTTGTTTGTTTGTTACTTTAATTTACCAGTGGTTTAGGGAATTCACAATGATCGAGAAAGAAAGGGCCAGAATTTTTGCCCTTTAATATTTGTGTGGCATGTTTCTCTAACTCTATGGAGAGATATTCTCCTCTTATAGCAAGTAAAGATCAGTGTTCTGAATTTTGTTTTTCAATTCTGGAATGATAAATAATCTGTAAGATACACTTATCTCTTTCACTATCTTCCCTGTTTTCACCAGACTTTTGGTAAAACACCTGCAAAACAGATAAAAATATTTAGTATGTTCATATGTAAATATTTTTTTTTTCTGTAAACATCCTTTTCCCAAAGAACTGATGTAGTGAAAAGCTTCATAAAAATAAACCACAATTTGAATAGCAGAATTGTACACTTTGATAGAAGTTAAGCTACTCAACCAGGAGTAGCTCCTCTTTTTCCTTAAATTAGTAAAAGTCCATTCACCAGCACTTGTACTGGTAATAAAGAACCCCAAACCCAATAGAAATGCTGTTCAGTGGCTTCCATGTATCTGTCTACCCAGTCAAAGGTATATTAGCTCCCTGAATTAAAGTTAGCAACTGTTCTAATGGGGCTTTGCTAATACTTACGCTACATATGGCAATACCTCAGTTTACATTGGCAGTTTGTATGTTCTGAGATTTCACCCTTATTGAGAGTTGAAAGAAAGGGGAAAAAATGAACATTTATGTAATTTATTTCTTTCTAAAACATGGTTGAAACTTGAAAATGCATATTTAGATACACATATATTGCTCCCATGTAAACGGCACACGGTTGGAATAATCTTCCTCCTCCTTTTTAGTGTTCTGGAAGCCATCAAAGAATTGAAGTGATCTGTAAGAGCTGGTTGCAGCTCTTTCCTGCAGTAGCAATTACAAACCATGAAAATGTCTGTGACGATGTTTTCATGGGGCTGAGTGCATGTGGACATTTGGCTGCTGGGGCTCAGGGACAGGCTGGACACAAAGCACGGTCTGGCCTGGACAAAAGGCATCAAGACAGCTGAGTGGGGACTCCCCTCTCTTTAGCTCAGGAATAGATTTAAGCTCATGATGTCAGGTGTGGTCTCAGCCTGAAGTAACTGCAGCCATGGCCTGGCCTGGCCACGACCAAGACCCCTATTCTGACCTCTGTCCCAATCTCAGCTTGTCTGCATCCTCACAACTCTTCTAGGTCATCTCAGTGCCGTGTCTCACCTTTGTCTCATAGAATCACAGAATGCTGGGGTTGGAAGAGACCTCTGGAGATCATCTAGTCCAACCCCCCTGCCAAAGCAGGGTCATGCAGAGCAGGTTGGACAGGAACACATCCAGGCAGGTTTGGAATATCTCCAGAGAAAGAAACTCCACCACCTTCCTGGGCACCTCCTGTGCTCTGGCTCCCTGAAAGTAAAGTTTTTATGCATGTTGAGACAAAACATCCTGTGTTCCAGCTGGTGTCTGTTGCTTCTTGTCTTGTCACTGGGCCCCACTGAGAAGAGCCTGACCCCATCCTCTTGACATCAGTCCTTTAGATATTTATAAGCATTGATGAGATCTCCTCTCAGTCTTTTCTTCTCCAGGCTGAACAGACCTAGGTCTCAGCCTTTCCTCATAAGAGAAGTGCTCCAGTGCCTGGATCATCTTTATAGCCCTCTGCTGGACTCTTTCCAGTATTTCCCTGTCCTTCTTGAACTGGGTTGCCCAGATCTGGACACAATATTCCAGTTTCCTCTCATCAGGTCTTATTCTGACCCCCATCTATGGGCCAATAGACCTTGGCCTGTCCCCATCCCCATGGAGGTGCCCAGGTCTTGGGTCTGGGGCTGCCCCCCAGCCTGCCCTGCTTCTGGCTGGGGTGATGGGACAGGCCCTGGCTGCCATGCCATGCCATGCCCTGCCCTGCCCACCCTGGGGGAGTCCCCACACTCGTAAACTCCCCTGTTCCCAGGGAGCCGCTGGCCCCTGTTGCACCCTGTTGGGCTGCATTAGATAAGAATTGCTCATGGATTTCTGCCGGTCAAGAAATATGGCCTCATGCACATGAATCATTCTTGAGAACCATAGTTCATAAATCTAGCTAAATTTAGCTCTCATCTGAGAGAGATTAGGCTCTTTTTTTTTTTTTTTTTTTTTTTTTTTTTAAATTCACTCAAGAACTGGGCAAAAGCACTAAGCAGGAAATTCCAGGAGAAAACTAGAAAACTTTAAAAAAATTAATAGATTGATGAGGAGATACAGAAAGAAAACTGAAGTTAGAGTAGACTCACTGGTCTTTTCATTCAAATCATCCAATGTTTGGAGACAGATAATACAGATGATATACCAAAGAGAGTGCAGTAAATTTTAATATGCCTCAGTATCTCTTTTTCTAGATACAAAGATTTTTGGCAAATACTTTTTATGTTTTGGGTTTTGGGAAATATTTACAGTTTAATCCTTTCTATTTTAGCTCTGTAATGTTTTGCATTGGTCACATGGTGGCTAGATTTCATGCTGCTTTTCATCACCTTCTTCCATCCCATTTAAGCAATCCTCACTTCACACTTCTATCTAGAGAGGCAGAGCTGGATGTGCATAAAAATGCTATTCTTAATTTCTTTTCCTTTTTTCCACGTTGTTCAGTACTCTTTTAAGAAGATTAGTAAATCCCTGGCTACTTAGAATTTCTCATATGTCACTATGCCTTATACTGTTTTTCTTCAGTGCAGCTATTTAAAAAAGTGAAAAAAGCACAAAATTTCCTGAAAAAAAATAATTGGGCTTTTCTGATCATGTCTAGGAGGAGCAATATTTCCATGTTATATTTTTAAAATCAGATCTTGAGTTAGCTGCATGGGAGTAAGCTGTTTTATAGGAATTAAAAGCTGACTCATTGCTTTTTCTCAAGTTCTGAGAAACTATAATTAAATCTTAATTTCCAAAAACTTCTGAGTAGTATATGTTTAATGAAGTTGTTTGTTTTTAATAGAAACTCTCACTCTGACAAAAAAAAGAAATTTAATCTGATCCTAAATGTTTGGAATCATCTTTTTATGGTTATCAATGATTACATCTAATGTATATATCACATTCACTTTTATTTACTTTTAAATCATGAATATTTGAATTTTTTTAAAAACCTAGATGTCGGTAACTATATAGAAAGTAGTTAGCAAAAAAATCTCCCAAATCTGTGAAAAAAGATATATATCAGAATATATCAGAATCTACATTACTAAACCAAAAATAATCATAATATATGTGTTGTGGATTGAAACAGCTCCAAAGCTATTCCCAGTACCTGGGCTTGATTCATTGTGGATATTCCTTAAAATAGGAGCCAATAAAGAGAATGTTTTTGTTTTTTCAGATTTCTGGAACATCCTGTAGGAACTGGGTCATGGTCACAAAACACTTTAGCAATGGCTGTCTGAAGGCTCATAGGTAGGGTAGAATTAAGTGGAAGGAAAGGTTTAAATTCCTCCGTGTGAGAGAGGATGAGTAACTTCTCATGGAGGTTATATGGAAAATGACTTAGCAAAGTCACTTTTGATTCATCTCATCACTCCTATAGGTGTAT
Organism: Scolopax mira; assembly: GCA_004320125.1. Classification (NCBI taxonomy): domain Eukaryota; kingdom Metazoa; phylum Chordata; class Aves; order Charadriiformes; family Scolopacidae; genus Scolopax; species Scolopax mira. The sequence continues at coordinate 45,313 of BJBW01003841.1, forward strand.
AAAAACAACTTGAAACAAATCTTGAAGGAAACCAGATGTCAAGATTATCAACATTCAATATTTCTTTTGCTGTTTTTCCTGGAAAGGACCAAGCAGAGAACGAGAAAATCCATTTGTAGCAATATGGATTTCAATCAAGCTATTCAATTAATTAAAACTGAGGATAAATTGAAAAGGATCCTCAATTAAGATTTTTTCCTAAGTTTAGTAGTTATAGCAATTCATTTTTTATCTTCCTTGATATTACATTTTTAAAAATGGGATATTTCAAAATATTTCTGCCCTGGTTCTTAGACTAGAATTTCTCATCTTCTCAAAAACAGATATACTGGGAAAGCTGACAGACTTCCCAAAATATGTTAAACATCTCCACTTAATGCTTCTGATGCTTTTGATGAGCTGATTGATAGTTCAGAGCACAGACTATAATCATAATATTATACAATAGGTAGGATTATTCTCACGGCTGGAGTATCAATCCCAATTTGTGCATAGTCAGAAAAAAAAAAAAAGGAAAAGAGAGAAAAAAAAAATAAGAATAAACAGCAATAAACCAAATAAATGTCATAGTAATAAAATCTGATCTCGAAGGAAGACAGTAAGAGGGATGCAGTGGAAACATGGCACAGTTTTGTAGGAACATGTGGTTATTCCATGAAGCTCTAAATCAGCTGATTTAGATTCTCCAAAAATATGTGAGCATAAAAAAGATATGGCTTGATGTTTTTAGGCTGGATTTACCCTGCCTAACTCTCCTTTATTTATAGTGTTCTGATGGGTTTTGTTGCCATAGAAATTCCATAATTTTTAGTAACATTGACTTATATTTTCATCTGCTCTTGAAATTTACAACCAATATTTAATGTATTTCCCTTAACAAGGCAACAAAACCACAGAGGTTAAAGGGCCCAACCTGCCACTGCTAAAGGCTTAAGAAACAAACACTGGAAGCAAGAAAAAAATATCTGCATCACCACAATGCACTGAAACCAGAAGGTCAGTATAGAATCAGCACTTGATTGTTTATTTACGAGTAATTGAATTTGGAGAAATACTCATGCCATGGTGTAGATGGCTAAATGCAATGCACCCAGGTTGAATGCAGAGGACTTGGTAACCCATTTGTAACATTGTTAAAGGAGCTACATTTTCTCTAGAATCACCCCAAGTCCAGAAATAGTTTAGCCACTATCGAACAGATCTTAAGCTCACAAACTCTACCAGACCAAGTTGGATTTACACAGCATTAGCCTGGGTACTTCTGAGCTCTCCTTCCCGGTATGTAGATTGTATGTTAGCATTTGCATTACCAAATATTTCCACTACACAGGGTATTCCAATGTGTCTGCAAAAGATTGTTTAGGTAAATAAAACATCGTTGTATATTATTAAAAAGTATTCATCTTGAGTCTGTAGACTGCAGCAAAACCTGTTGCCCACTGATGATAGCTTCTTGCATGCAATTTTTTAACAATAAGTTACACAACAAGTGAAAAGACATGCATACTATTATTACTGTTATTAATTTTCATTATTACTAGTATTTTTATTCACAAGGTGTCAGTTTACCACTGTCACGTGAGTCACAAAGCGTGGAGATGCTTGGTGGAAAATTCAACTCTCTGTAATAGAGATTGACATGATTGGCATATTGAAAAAAGCACCAAGTGATAAGGTGTGATAGGTTAAGCCATGAAGGTGGCTGAAATCAGGATGTTTGGTGTAACAGAATAAGAAAAGTGGGAAAAGACAACATGGTGAATGCAGAGAGCAAGCAAAAGGATCTTTTGGATAAAAATATCATGACTTTACATCTACCAAAGCGATGTGCTGAAACATGAGACAGTGGAAATGTGAGCAAGAGCTGTATTTGTATACATACAGAGTAGTAAAAACATGAGATATGTTTCATTTTTCTCTGAAGCTTCCCTAGCATGCCTGTATAAATAGAAAATAAAAATACAAACCTTTACCATATGGTGTATCTTTATGACTTTGTTGTGTTACGTTCAACACAAACCCAGTCTTCAGTTTGTAAATAACAATTTTCATCTCAATGTAATGTTTCATAATATGCTTTGCAAAGTTTTATTGCTTAAACTACATATGTGTTTAAGTAATATCTTAATGTTGACGTTATCCAAGTGACATACAAATAGCTAACCTAGATACCCTTTGCTGAGATTAGGAAAAAAGTTAATTTTGATTGTTAACATTGTGCTAATGGATATAGATTCATAGAGTCATAGAATGGTTTGGTTTGGAAGGGACCTTAAAGATCATATCTAGACTTTTTAAACATTCACCTAATCTGGGAGAAGAAGTTGATGCATATCAGGATTTTAAAAAAGGACCTGCTCAGATAAAAAGTATCATAGAACACAAATGGATTAGAAGGAAATATGATTAGTATAGGAGAAGTCTTCTGACATTAGAAATTGCAAAATCTCTTTTTTTAAAATTTATTTAGAAAATATTACTTGAAGAATTTAATTTCTATAGAATTAGATTCGAAATTCCATCTGAAATTAGAAGGCTCTTTTGCGTCAGAAGCATCATTGCAAGATACTTAAGTTTGCAAAGTTAACTTTAACAGTTAGGGTTTGGTCTTAATCATAGCAGATGTATGGTGAAAAAGAGCATGAACTGAAATGTTCCCAGGCTAAAAAAGAACTTTTCAATTAGCCTGGAACATTTTAAGTACGGGGGTGTTGAAGAAACAGAGGCACTTTTGCTCCTTCGCTATCTCCAGCTCCTTACAAATATTCCCCACACACCCCCCGCCCCAGAAGACTCTGAATAGATTTGGCACAGCCCAAACTATTTTTTTTTATTAAATTATCACCATCTGATGGAAGAAACTGTTCATATAAAAGATGCTGAATATCTAGCTACAAGCTCTTCTTGGGAAGAAGTTACTTTGTCCTGAATAGATAAAGTTTTGCTTAATTGAAATTACATGTACAAACACCTGGTGAAAGCACAAGGGGCAAAACCCCAGGGGTTTGCACAATATGGAATAGGAACCTCTGCTGTGAAGGTAGACTGATGAGCAAATATAAATATTGGTATGCAATCAAAATAACCAAAAGCTGCTTGTCTATATGTGATAGCCAACCAAGTGAGCTGCCAGAAACTAGCAGGTGAGCTGGCAGAAAAAGTAATTTTTATTCAAAAATACTATTTTAATACCTTCTGGAAACTGCATTATGGATATCTCAAGCCACTATACAGATTCTCTCATGCATAAAGTCATATTAGCAAAAAAGTGAGATGTGTATCTCTTCAAGAAATTGGATTTATAGTAAGGAATAGGACGTAATGTTCTGATGTGCAGTTCATTGAGCATTTCTGGGCGAACACTTCAAAAAAAAACCAACTTGCAAAAAGTTATACTTCAACTTTAAGGAATAAGAATTCTATTAATACCATGTTTACACCTGTCTTTCTTAAGGATATTAACAGAAGATGAATATTAAGTTAGATCATTCAATTTCTAAAATGTATACCTGAGATCACAACAAAGATTGTACTGGGGTTGAACCATATAAAACCGTATTCATAATATGTAGCTCAAACTTTCATGCCTATTTGTATTTATGTCTCTTGTTATCATTATAATTAAAAATTATTTATAAAATATTAACATCATTAACCTAATTTTAAGGAAGGAGAAATGAAAGGTAGTGGGCTGAATTAACTTTAAAAAAAAACAAAACGAACAGAACTGGAGACACTACTGAACAAAAGTAATTTTTAATTTTAATTTTCTTTTTTGAGAAATTAATTGGAATAGAACAATTTAGTTGATGCTAACATGGCTATTCATTACTGTGAAAGTATATATAATTGGTAATAATTTATTATTATTTTTTATAAATTTATTTTATATGAAATAGAATGTATCTCTGAGAAGCATCATAAAAATAAACCAAATCCAGGGCCATAGTAAATAGTATAGTTGTCTTTCATGTTTATGAAGCAGACATGCTGAGAAACACTAACATAGAATCTGCCAAAAATATTTATGAGACAGAGCTGTTATGCACAATTTTTTGTATGAAAAAGTGGTCTGAGGAAAATGAAACAAGGGAAAAGAAAAGGCAGAAACAAGATGTAGGAGACTTGGCTTTTATGAAAAAAAAAAAGTGTTGGCTTCTGAGCTTTAAATATAGAGGAAAAAATTACCAATGACATCACTGGGTTCATACAAAGTTTTAAACTTCTGCCTTTGGTGACTATTAAAAATGATTAGGGAGTCAGTATTGGTTGTAATATGAGTTTGAGGAAAGACTATAAAGTTGTGATGATGTATCACTGCCAGACACAGCATTGCCTGTTTGTTAAATATTAGAATAGGAGACACTGACTTAACTGATCTATATTTATTATGTTTTCTATAAAATCTTGTTCAATAAGTGAGACAGAGACTATTAATCAAGTAAACTTTGTAAGATGTCAGAGAACCAAAACACCTTGAAAACAAATTGGAGCCCCTCTCATTCCCTTTGAAATTTGATCAGAGAGAGCCTGGGAATCTTGTAGAACTGTGCATTTTCTTAAAGCTTTCACATATTGTAAGTGATGACCTAAGGATAAACTTAAACTTCATAGGAATTGTTGATGAAGCACTGCCATCTTTTGGTTGTACAAATAAGGAATATGGAGGAAGGATATAATTGTCACAGAAATAAGGACATAGGCTGAAATCATAAAATGATTGTTTTCTTCTAACATTTATACACTTCGCTTTTCTAGATAATTGTCTGCAATTGTCCATTAATAGACTTCTTAATTACATTCTAATATCTACCTACCTGCCAGTGAAACTAATGCAACAAAATGGCTGTAATGCTGATGAAGTTATTGACTTTGATAGAAAATAAACAGTCTAGGTTAATGTGATTTTCTGTAAAATTTGAACTGACTCTAATCTTTATTTTTAGCAAGAACTGACTACCACTGAAAGTTTTATTACATTCTAGATAAATTTTGAAATTATGAAGTCTAATAAATAACAATGCAGATTGCAATTATTGTGTAAGAATTATGTAAGAACTAGCTGGTGACTAAATCAGATGTGTTTCATATTAAACAGCAATACAAACTGTTCTCCATTCCATAAGTTATGAACCTAGCGCTGATATTCTCAGATTCGGTGCTGTGTTACTGGTAAGTTGCTTGAAAATGTATTTTGCCAGTTTCCTTTTAAAAACCTTGCAGGGAGACACAGTATTGTAAGTAAACAGTGCAGTAATATGACAGAATGTTTTTCTTTTATGTGGAAGTATTTGCCATATTTAGCAAGTTAGTGGAATTGTGTATGATTTGAATGTGGAAGCCCAGTAAGAGATTCTGTTGTATTTAAGAAGTGTTGTATTTTTTTTCAGTCTTCTTTACATACTAGTTTGTTACTTTATTTTAAAGGCAATATTAGTATCATAATCTTATGATAAGCAATTTTAAGAAAACTAAATATAATTTTCACATGAAAATTAATTTTAACAAAAAATTAAGTTCATTAACAACTTGTGTCACTCTAAAGCATGGGTAAATGAACAATTAAAATGGTCAACTTACCTCCTCTTGAGTGTAAATGGATCAATAATTCTGTTTGTAGGAAACCATATCTTCAAGCAATACTTTCAAGCTTGATTTGAAGAGAGATGGGAATTCTGCCATATGCCTGAGACTTATGATGTGTTCCTGTTGACTCCAATATGGGCAAAAGTGTGGAGAGCAAAATGTGTTTGCATTGCTGAGGACTGACTATCAGCACACGTGTTTGAAAATTCAGTCAGCAAGCAACATTTGGAAGGTCAGAGACCTGTGATATGGGAATAAAATAATTTTCTGATACTGAATGAACGATTAGAGGCTTTGAAAGATTTTAAAATTAAGATGAGAAGCTTTTGCACATCTGCTACCTGAGATAGCAGATGATAAAGAAGCCAATATCAACATTTGGCAGGTCAGAAGAATCGTTACTTCATTTCAGTTACGCTGGTAACACTGGCAGAGGAAGTTGCAGGTTAGACTAATTACAGTAGTAGCAGAAAGTCTGTGATCTGGGCAGACAAGGCATTTACTGGCACATCTTGTTCTCCTATTTTATTCACAGAATCACAAAACTGTAGGGGTTGGAAGGAACCTTTGGAGATCATCTCCAGAGCAAGTTCACCCAGAGCTGGCTGGACAGGAACGTGTCCAGGCCAGGTTGGAATGGACACCTCCAGAGTAGGAGACTCTGCAACCCCTCTGGGGGTTGTCAAGCATCTTATTAGGTATATCGTACTCCATAACTCCATCCTCTCACCTGCTCCAGGTTATCTCATCTCTTGCTCTATACTGACATTATCTGGGTTCCTGCACTAGGCGTTTCTTGTGCATCAGACCAGTGACCCAGCTACCACTGGAAACATGCAGACCTTGCACAGAATTTTTCAAAAACAACCCCCTGGGGCAGATGCCTAAAGGCACAATTCTTAACACCTGATACCAAGAGACACAGATTTCTCCAGCGATCCATATTGAAGCAAGACACATGCCCCCACTGGTAAGACTAGCACTATAAGGAAATCTTTCAACTAAGAAAAAGATCTTTTCAGGATCCTGGTTAGATACAAACTGGAAAAGATTGTATTTGTGAAGGAGATGGCCTTTCTGAAACAAGCTCTTCCATTTTGCCTCTAGATGAGGAAATGATATGAGATATGATATGGGAGAATATGAGATGGTGTGAATGTGTTTTCATTTTACAGATATGTTGGAAAGTTCAGATACTAAAACCGTCATGCAGAAAGAAATCCAAAAGATGGATACTGTCTTACTTGAGATGGTTGAATGAAGACCGAGCAATATCAAATAATCTGAATAATTGAATGGCAGACTAGAGTTATATTTCAGTTTTGAAATCTTACTCTGTCAGAGAAAGGAAATTATATAGTCTGTATACATGTAGAGGAAACTTTCCCACAAAATACAAAATATTGCAGATTGTAACACCGAGATCCAACATTTTTGCTTTAGATTGCACCACATTTTTGCCTTTACTTTTTCTTTTTCTTTTTTTTTTTCCTTTTCTTAAGGAATACAGATTATTTACCAGACAATCAAGTTCTTATAAATGCCTGTGAGGATTTCGTGTATGAAAAATGTTCACTGAGAGCTCTAAGGGATATAAATACATGGGGAAATTACAAATGAGCAATTTAATGAGAAAAAAAAATTAAAAGTGGGAACACCTGCTCACTTTCAGTACTTTGCAGGCTGATATATTTCTCTCTCAATATGCACACATAATTCTCACTAAAGTAATTGGAGTAACACCCATATATTTAGTGAAAAAATAGCCATAAGTGTTTCTGTCACTTCCCTAGGTATCATCACCATTTCAGTCAGATTCTGTAGGACAGGGACATAACAAGACTGCTAGTAAATCTCTTTATGTATATCTGAATTTATAACTGAGCAGTCACTTTGAAATGCACATTTAGGGCTTGGTTTCCAATGGGGAATTGGCCCAAACTTACACATACATACACCTGCATAAACATTTCCAAACACTAACATTTGCAGATTAGTATTAAAATTGATTCATTGTATGCATCAGGACATCACTGTTTTATCATGCAAGAAGTTTATAACAGGAAAAAACAATCTTTTTCATACAATGCATAGTTAGTTATATAAATACATTTTTTGCAAAAGGTTATAGAAGACTAAATTGACAAAAAAAGAAGTTAGATACATTTCTTGAACCACTAGGTTACAGAACTTGAGAAAACATATTTGCCAGTTTTGTATATTCTCTCGCTTAGCATTTTTTTGTTGCCCACTTCAGAGACAGGATGCTGTGCCAGATAAATCTTTAGTTTGACTCAGAATGATCATCCTTTATATTTGAATAGAAAGGTATATGTAGTTACACTTGAAGGGACAGGAGAAAGCCAAGATCTTAAAAAACCTGCTTTCTAAGTCTTAGGAGTTGGATTTAACTCTAGTGCAGTGGTCTTCTTCAGTAAGAACATATTCTTTAATAAAACTGCTTCAAGTTTCCAATTATATGGATGAGCTACTTCTCAGCACAGGATGACCAGTATACTCTCTTATAAAGGCATTGAAATTCTTAGATGAAAGCAAAAACTTTATGAAACTGAAAACTGAAACTGTGATGGGGATATTAAGGTTGCACAAGTAAGCATGCAAATGTCAGTGGTTTCCTCACGACCATAAGGGAACAATTTTCTTCCCTTATTTTTCTCTCATGCATTTTTATATTTTCAGAGTACCTTTCAGAAACTGTAACTTAACTGTTATGTGCCTGATTTTCCTCTTTCAAAGCCTCATCTTAGGCATATTAAAGTCAAATAAAAGGCTTTCATTGTCCCCAGATGGCTTTCAGTCTAGTTTACAATGAAAAACAATGTCATAGCTTCTAAATTACTCGTATTCTAGCAGAATTGTTATAGAAGAACTTATCAATCTTCAGTATCACACCAAAATTAAACCAACAGTGCTTTGGGTGATCAGTATTTCTGTTTCCATACGTGCTGTAAAAGATAAGAAGTCAGAAGGCCTCACTATCCATCTTTTCTTTTTCTATCCTGTTGCTTTATGTCTTAATGTATGAATGGTCATGCAAATGTTCAGGCATGTTAAGCTTGCTCATTTAAAATATTGAGTTAATTTGATGATTTTTCTTAATGATTCCTAACTGATGATGGTGAAAAAATTGACATGCTCTCCCCAAAGTGGTGGACTGGCACTTTGGAAAAAAAAAAAACAGATCGAGGACCACTGTGTTACATAATAAAAAGAATATTGACTAAGGTATGAAAGGAGGAAAATGACAGAAAAACAAGGGTAGAAGCCTCTGTTCTGCAAAATACAAGAGGATCAGTAAGCTCATAAATAAATAGATAGGCTTTTTCACCAAGTTTGTTATATACTAGGGAAAGAAAGCTTTAAAGCAAGATTGACAGGCAGTAAAAATATAATAATATTAGTAACTTAAATGTGATTAACTAAGTAAAAGAGCTTTAATATGCACACAGAAAAACATCGCTTCTCTGTAAGAAAAACCTGGATACTATTTTTTCCCAATAAAATAAACCTAGAACAAAATATGGGTAAGACTAATGTCTGTAAACAAAATCTTGTTTCATGATTTGTGTCAGAAATCTAGTTATTGGCAAGGAGTGGTGACTTCACTTTCCCAATGCAATTGATGCAATTTGATTTTTCAAAATTATTTTCTTTATTCAGTCCAAATATTTATGGATATGGTCAGGGTCTCTGCAATTATCCTCCATGTAGAGACAAGAACACAGAATTTCCAAGTTTTTAGCTATCCAGATATTTGAGATGTTGTTCTGTTGTAGTCAGCCCTAAGATTTATGTTTCATATCTGTAAACATGAGGAAAAAGGACTTAGGTGTCATGAAGTCATGAGCAGAATAGACCAGAGAAAAAATATCATGTTATTTTACATAAAGTGACCCTTTGAGATAATTTTGCAAATTTCTCTGAAGTTACAAAGTAGAACCAGTTTCTAGAGGTTCTGTAGTCTGCAACTATAAATAGTAGCTGTCCAAACACTTTACCATGTTTGAAATATCTGATCCAATGCAGAAGCAGGTTGTGTTATTTGGAATGGTATAGTAACACTAGGGGTTGGGGTTTTTTTTGGGTTTAGTTTTTCTTCTCAGTAAAATAAAACTGATTAACATTTAGCCACCCTTCCTTTATTGAAAACATGACAGGTTTGGGAAGAAAGAACTGGGTAAAATTGAATGGATGGTGTCGTCTACACCTAATACTTGCAGAAGAACTCTTTGGTTGTTCCTCAAAATTTCTGTGAAAAGAATATACTGTATAATTACTGGAATTGATTACATATTCACAACTTTGAACACCTTAAGGGAAAACATGTTGAAAGAGGAGCATTCTGAATTTGAAGTGGATATGTAGTTAAAAGTGAAAATAAAAGTGAAGCAGACATTTGCCTCGTCGGTAGCTTTCAGAGAAATATCCTACTTAGCCTTGTATGAAACAGATGGGATGTTTGTCTCTCTCTGAAGAAAATGCATCTGCTTTATTCATCCCATCTTCTTTTAGGCTTATGAAACATGCCTGTGTGATAGGGAAGCTGTGAAATGGAAGGTGAAATGGTTCAGAAATACAGAGTAAGAAATACACAGTCAAATTGGAGTAGCCCTTGTGATTTCAGCAAAGATTTATACGTTAAAAGTTGATGGGTGGCTTAACCTCTCACACTCTGCTCTGTCGTGCATCTTCTGTAATCATACAGCAGCCAATACAAGCCAACTCACTTGAGGATCTTGGGTAGAAACTAAAGTTTTCAAAATATTTTCAAGTTGATTTAAATCTCTGTTTTCAAAAAGCCAGGAAATGACCAACCTCTTCACTGAATAAACTATTCGTGTTCAAAATGAATGACAGGCTGCTCTTGCAGCTTCCTGTGGGATTTACTGCTGTGCTGAGAGAACAGTGATTCTTTACAGTGAGGTATCACGGGTCTCATGTATATGAATATTCCAGGGTAATGCTCATGTGGAGGGCTGGGGCCTCACAGCTTCATGTAGTGGCCAAAACAATTAACAACAGTGTTTAAATTGGCCTTCTGTTTTCCAGGAATTTCCAAAGACGATTGACATTCTTTCTGGAAGCTGTGCTTTACTGAAACACAAATTACTGAAGTCAGTTTGGGGGTTAAACTGATTAAATTTAAAAACCTGCAGTATAAAGATGATATAGTGGCATCCAGACATCCACTAACCAGAGGATTTCTGACTTCCCTGGCCCTTTGAATCTGCTTAAATCTTGGACTGTCGAATACACACTTGCCAAACATTTCTTAAGAACTCTGTACCACTGAAATATTTTTTATGGTAAGTTTTGACACTATTGATATATACGTATCTATAAATGTGCTTATGAAAGTAATTGAACTATGATCTGATTTATAAGATTCTAGAACTGCAAATGGCATTGTGAAACTGTTGTAGCTGAAGCTGGGACCTTCTTTCTGAAGCAAGATACTATGATCTTCACAATCTAGATTGTGGGCACAAAAAATCACTGTTTTGCTGTTTTCAGTCATCTCTGGAGTAACCTAGTCCTAGGAAGACACCTATTATTTTGGAATCTTCTTGTATCTTTTGGTATGGTTTGGAACAGACTTTATTCTTCAGCTCGGGGGGGAGGGGTGGGTGGGTTGTTTATATACAGATAAAATGCTGCTTTTTTGCAGACTTTGTAAACAGCTACACATAATTTCATTAAACCTGTATTATGCCACATCCGCAAGGTTGTTGTGACACAACAGAATTATTAAACACTCAGCTGCTGATTACAAAAAACTGTAATATTTTAACTGTATTGCACAAATACACTAAAAACAATCACAAACAAACCAAATGATAAAGCAGAATACTCCCATACATTTCTTTTCCTGTACTTCTGCTTCATCTTGGAAAAAATGAACTAAATCTATTAAAACAAGTGGCTAATTTGAATCCACAGCAATTAGAAGTAAATGATTAATTACTTCATAAGTGTTGTTCTATGACAGCTGTTTTTACCAGTATGGCATATAAATGGTTTTGTAAAATGTGCTGTACAACTGTTTACCACTGTAATATGCATGTTTAAATACAGTTTAATTTAAGATACTTGTGATAACAAGTGTAAACTCCTAGGGCAGATACTGGAGAATGTATAAAATACTAATGTTAAGCAAACCCACGATACTTTGAAAAGTAATTGTTATTATAAAGCGAGGCTGAAATCTCTACAACTGTAAACTCATAAACACATATTATGGTAATGGAACAAGGGACTTCATCTGACAGGTATGGAAAAATTAAATAAAAATGCAGCAGAAGAAAACAAACCTGTTAAAAATTGCCATGCAATTACATCTAAAAGTCATCTGAATTATTCTGCTTTCCTTGTAAACATTTCATGGCCTGTTACTAACATCAGATACTCTTTCTTTTAAAACCTTAAAAATGACTGCATTCTGTGAATGTCACAGCTCTGATTTAAACTTTTTAAAGAAACAAATTATGGGAATAATAAAACTACAGGTACTCACGTTGTCAACATGACATTAGCTATGCATAATCCCTGTATAAAATGCATATGTAACAGAGCAGTCAGTGACTTCAAACAGGCTGAATGAATATCAATGTGAGGTCATTGGTGGCTCTGTCCTGCACTCCTTGCTCACAGGAATCCACACTCATTTAACTTGGAACTGCTCAAAAAAAGGACAGGAAAATTGCTTATGGAGACAAGTATTTCTCAAGACATTGAAACACATTGAATTAAGATTCGCAATACTAACTTGAACTCAGATTTTTATATATATACATATATATGTATGTATATATACAAAATTCTGTCATATTGCACCTGGGAACACAATCTAAGATCAAGCTGCACTGAAATATTCTGATTTTTTCTTTTCCTTTTGAAAAATATTGAACCCTCAAAACTTTTTCATGCATTGTTTTCATTTCGAGTATTTTCAGATTCTGGGGATTGATTAAGTGAAGTCTGCAGGTCTTCCTACACCAGGTTAGGAATATCACTGAGCTGCAAGAACATTTTCTTCCTCTGTGGCTTAATGAATGCATATTTAAGTAGATGGGAAAATGAAAAGTTGCAAGGATCACTTTCTAGTTGAATGTAAAGACACTGACATGAAACATGAATAATTGTGCTTCCTTAAACAAAACCCATTGCATTAGACAAATCAGCAGCATTGAATCTTGATTACTAAAACACTAGCTATTGAGCTATTGACTATGTGAGGCTTCTTTTTTTGACTGGAAAAGCCTTGATAGTAAGAAATCATGCTCTATGATATGATGTGTAGTTCTATTGTAGAATAAACTCCAGAAGGTATTGAATCGGCATGGTAAAGATGGGCCAAGACTTTTTCAGAGAAGCATATTTCAATCTCTGATGTTGTTACCATGAAAGCCAGCTGTCTGAAAGGCATCTGAACAGAAAGGCAGAAGACAGCCCAGAAACACCATAGATGTTTGACAGAGATGCTTTGACAGAGAGCCCAAAGCCTCTTTTTTTTGGAGCAGAGCACTAACTGAAAGCATGCTTTTGAGAAGGAAAACTGACTCTCATTGTTTGCCCCTTCCGTGGTCAGGAAAAGCATTCTTACATTCTTTGTAAATGGGTAGAACTGCAACCAAAAATTTTCGATGCATATAATTAAACTCTATCCTGAAAGAAACAATTAGTAGTAGTAGTAGTATTGACAGGAAAAGATGAGAATTGATGAGAATATAGTTGGAAAGAAAACACAGTAAACCAACAAGCAGGAAGTAATAAAATACTATGGGCATTTCTGCTTCCTAATAAACCAACTGTGAATATAGTAGATTTAGAAATCTACCCTGAAATAATTTACACTTTTCATTACTTTCCTCTCTCCAATGTTTGCCTTTAATAGTTACATTTCAAGTGTTTAATGATCTGTCTCTTCCTCTCTGCCACGCTTAATTTCTTCTTCCCCTTTACATTGTACTCTTCTTTTCCTCTTGCACCTCCACTGTAGTTTTGTCTTAAAGGAAGCTTTGTCAATCAGAAAAATGACAGTATCATTTAAAATGGGAGAAAGGGAACCAAAAGAGAAGATAATAATTACAAATCAATGCTTATGGGTAGACTACTGTGTGGAACTGTATATTCCCAGAAAGAAAAAAGAAAGAAAAAATATCCCTTTTGGTTATATCTTGACCTCGATTACATTATACATCCTTGTACAAAATCATATGTCATTTGAGGATCTATAATCTCTTTGGAAAAAAACTCCTACTACAGTCATTTTAAATATTCACTGATGAATCACATAAAACCCAATGTTTTCTACATTACTTGGAAGTTTTCTCATGGATGGAATCAAACTATAGGTCATTATTTTATTTTTTTTATTTCTAAGGAGGACAAAACCACCTTGAAAGATAAATATAAATTTGAATAAATCTGAATAAAATTTATATAAATCTACATAAAATTAGTAAATAGTATTTTAAGCAGTAGTAATTCTGAATGCCCTTTTTACCTTAGTGTCCCACTAAAAATTGTCTGGAATAACAAAAAAGTATCAAATTCAACTTTAATTTATCATAATGTTGAGGGTTTTTCTGTTTAAGTCATATAACTGCAACCTTTTCCTCAACAGAAGGAAGGTAGCAGCTAGGGTATGACTAGCTGACCGTGTGAATGTGACCTTTTAACATGCTGTTTGGAGCACCACTGGAATAATTTAGTCATCAAATTATGAAATACAAGTGCTTGCACACAAAAAAATTCCAAGCAGTGGATTTTTTTGTACCAGATTTTGTATTTTTGTGCTGGGAGAATCTCTAAGTGACTTATTATCAGCCTCAGAAGTAGCTCAGCAGAAAAATAGATCAGCCTTACCGTAGGAAACAAATTTCTGCATGTAAGGGTTATGAAGAGCTGTGCACAAGTAGAAGGTTTAAGTAAGCAAGGAACACACGATGGTCTTAAAGAAAAATGTCAACAAATATGAACCGAATTAACTGATTTTTCTAATGCTATTCATGACAGGTCCTGGAACTTGACATGACATGAGGCTGAAGGCTGAATTCAAATCATCGTGACAAGTGGCTAGGAATATGATAACCACCTATGAACATTTGTCCCATCTTTATAGCATTAAGTAATCCAGTGATATTTTGGAGGTACAAAAATAATTTTGTTGGTCATTCCTAAGGATACATATAACAAATATAATAAACATAACTGCTGAAGAAATTTATTAATTTTGGACAACAACAATAATGTCAGTGACTTTATAAGCACAATGGCTTCATGCAGTAAGTCTAATATCTTTTTTCTTCAGAAGCTATGGACTAGAATCTAGCTTCTGAAAAGCAAATCAGACTAAAATAGCCTGAGAAAAATCTTATGTTAAGAGTAGGTGCTGTTTATGTTAGACCAAGAAATAGTTGATATTAATTCTAGAAAAGCAGCAAGGTGTATTGCAATAACAAAAGAAAAACAAACAAAAAAAAATCCAAATCCAAAAAGAAAGAAAACAAAAAAAACCCCAAAGAAGTCAATTTAGATGTAAACATGAATTATTTGGAGAAAGTTAATGGAAAAGTACGAATTACCAAAGCATTTGTGGGAACCATTGATTATTTCTTTGTGGTATTAAGACAATATAAGACAGTGCTGTTACATGTGAATTTCAGCCTCTTTCATCTAATATCATCTTCTGATAAATTCTACTTTATCTTCTGAAAATTCTACTTTTTTGTTCTCACTCCATTTCACTCTCTCAGGAAGTGGTGATGGAAAGAGGGTTACATTTTACTCTTCAGTCCCTTCTCAGTTATCATGAAAGCTTGATATCTACTCAGTAGTAAAAAACATGCAAAATTTTGGTAAAAGATTATAATTCTGAAATTTGGATGCCAAAATCTTCTTCTATAAGTACATTGACAAACACTTGTAGGTTTTCCAGAATAAAAATGGGTCTGCAGTGTACTTTTATGTCTTGACACCTTTCCAAAAAGTCACCTGATACAAAAGACACAATGCAGCTAGTTAATTCAGAGGTTAATTGAGTTGTATTGATTAATATTAATTTTGAAATGCTATCTAATTAGTTAAAAATACTCAATTAATTAAAAAAAGTCATATATTTAAAAATACAATTACTCTTTTGCTGTTGGGAATGATAGTATAGGATATTTGTAACCAGCAAAATACTGTAAAATATCTTAGTTGATTTTGCTTGCTCTGCTTAAAAGAGTTATTGTGTATGTAATTGCGCATCTTACATCATCTTTGATCACAGTGGTAACACTTACTTTGCTGTCAAAGTATTGAAAATCATGCCACTAAATATTTCCATCTTGTTATTATCTGTATTTGCAAACTATGTACATAATTTTTTGTCTGTCATAGTTCTTGTAAACAATAATGTAAATAATCTTTTTTTCCTGTTCAGAAACATTACCTTTTTTTTTTTTTTTGATGTAATATTTGCGTGTGCAGTGTGTGTGCAGAAGAGAAAAAACACACAGAGACATTCCATTACAGAAGCAGCGCCTGAAAAGAGAAGACTGATGATACTAACTATTCTTGTCTGGTAACAATAATGTTAAAATGTGGAAGCTTTTGTTTTGAAATGTAATATAGCAGTAAAATTGGTCCTGAGCACATTTCTCCTAGAAATTGCTAATTAGTACTCTCACTCTGAGTAATTGAAATAACTATTGAATTTGTGCAATGCTTTAATAACCTCAAAGAAAATAAGAATATTTCCTATTTTGAGAAAGATTAAGCAACAAAGTAATTTTAACTTCATATTCTAATTACACATCATTACCTTCACTAGGCATAGTAGATTTGCTGAAATTCCTGAAGTGCTTTTCTAAAATGGTGTTACCTCCTATAGGTCTCAGAATAACAGGTAATCCTGATTATTAAAGTGGAATGATTTTTAATGAGTGAACAGGTAGCAACTTCAATCCTTTTTTCTGAAATCATCTCATTTACAACTTAGGTGCCAGAAATGATGTGCTTTGCTCTGTAGTTCTCTCAACCTGATATACTTTTTTAGTATCAACTGTATTAATGTATAATTCAGGAAAGCATGTGGTTGGCCTGAGTTCTTACCCTGGATTTCTAGTGTCTTCTTTCCAATATTTACACTCTTAGTGACAATTCGGTACCTACTTGTTTTGAGTTCCAAAGTCAGCAGGTTAAAGTCTTAAGTTGACATTTGAAAAGTCAGATGTTCTAGGATTACAGTTATAATTTTAAAGAAAAAGAGATGCTTTTTTTTTTTTTTTTTTCTCATTTCAAGACTGTGAACAAAAATTAGGCTTAGAGAAGCCCCTGGAAGCTTGTGTAAATAATAAAATTATCTGTCCTTAGACTATGCAGGATGAAGTACTACCTTCTTATAAAACAATCAATCCCTCTCCTCTTTTTCACTTGTACTTTTTTGAGAGACCTGGTGGCTTCATAACCATGGTTATATTGGTTGTATTTCCCTTTTATTCTCTTCAGAAATTGTTTCCTGAGTATTTTGTGTAACATAAATGATTTTTTTTCTGATTATTTGCATCACAGAAGACAAGAAGAAACATATTTATGAACTCATATAAGATTGTGTTTTGATTCAAAATCCCACTTTAGTCTCAGTAACATCTCTACTGTATGATATTCTCATTAGGCATAAACTCCAGTTGTCATGTTCTAATCTGCTCACCCAAAATTAGTGAATGTTTCCACTAATACAGAGCAAAGAATGATTTTCATCCATTCTTGGGCCTGAAATTACAGATAGATTTAAAATGCTAGTAAGTCTGATTGATAGAGATACATTCTTTTGGTTTTTGTTTTCCAATGAATGGACTTAGAATTGACCTCTCAGTAGCATGCACATTACAATAAGCAAATTGCAGCTATGTTTTTTATAGTTTGAATTTGAAATAAGCATTTTCTGTTTTGGAATTGAAAAGGAAAGCCAGCACGTACAATCTACTAAGGTCATGCATATTAGTATTATCATTAGGTTGGGTATTCTAGATAGAGTGCTTTTGGAGTTTGCATTTCGGAAAAGGTTAAGAAATTTCAGACAGTGTAAAGAAAACAAATTAAGTTGAAAATGGGAGAGAAGACAACGATTTGTAGCGGGAACTTGTAAAGCTGTGGTGAAATGAAGTCCAAATTATACTAGGGTTAAAAAACATGCCAAGAAATTATCTATACTTCGGAATTACCAATTGATTAATGAGAGAAAACACTTTGCAATGTTGACAATGTTTCAGAAGAAGGAGGTTTTTTAAACCTTTCATTAACAAAGTTTGCCCACTGATCTTCATTGGTTTTTGCCTTCTCATCCATCCACTCATCATCTCATCTACTGTTGAGACTCAGAAAAAAGTCTTTTCTAGGAACTGTTACTTTGGGATTTAAGGCTTTTTGTATTTTTATGACTAGGAAACCTTATTCTTTTGTACGCCATTTAAAAAGGATCAGCGCTGACAGCTACAGGGCTAAGACATCCATGGCAACTGAGTATAGAGACATGTCACTGTTAGAACTGCAGCTACCTAAGTATCTGCTTCTGTTTCAAAATGAAAAAAAAAATAAAAAATGCATGTTTTAAAATTGCTCGACTTCTGTAAACAGAAATATTTTCTCCACATAACTCAAAAAAGCTTAGTTTTTACTTATGATTGGCATCCATAAGTATCATTTTGCAAATACAAATGAGATAAAAATGACAATGTTGAATATGCTCTGAAAGTAGAGTAGAATCAATTATCAGGGATTGATCTCAAATCAATAGGCAGTTTTGTAGATGAAACTGAATATCTGGTGGCAAACCACGGGATTTAAAGCTTTAAATGAATTCATTCAAGGCTTGTTCCCAAAATATTAATGTAATAAAACAGTGCTGTAAGAGAAACCTCATATTTTTTTTTCTGAGAAGGCACTTCAAAATGTCTTCTCAACAACAGGAAATGTTAAATGATCTGAAGTTGCTGCCAAATGTATAATATCAAAATCCTGTTACTATAAAAGAAAAAAAAATAATATCTGAAAATCTCTTCCAACTTCTTAGCTCTACAGCATACAGGCAGCTATCTCATTTCCTGCTACACTGACCCTGATTTTACCATCTTTAAATTCCCAAAAGATTTTGACGTTTTAATTGAAACTAGAGCATTTTAAAAATACTACCTTCCTTTCATTACAATCTGCTTCATCAGAATAGAGCACAGAATGTTGATGAGGCATGCCAGTCAAAATCTACAGTAAAAAATTGAGACATTCAACTTCAAAACTGCCATATTTTAATTTGCTTACTGATCTTTCCATCATATTTACATGAAGGTAATAAAAAATAAGTATCAGATTTATGATACAAACAGAAATTTAAAAACTATTGAAAATCAGCCTTTCTGGAATTTAGATAGTTTTCCATCTGCTCCAAATCAATATCTTTTTGCTACAAGGCAAAATGTAGATTATTTAAGTGTTCTTTGGAAACACTGGGAAAACATTAGGATATCATAATAACTTTACATTTACAATATAAGACATTTTATTCCATAGAAATAACACAAATGATGAACTAATGGAACTCAAGCACAAAAATGTTAAGTTTAGAAGGTACTGTACAGTTGCTGTATAAAAAGCCCTTATGAATTCAAGTAACTGTTCTTTCATCTTATTTTGCACCAAGTATAAATTCAACCTATGTCTCTGCTCATTTTCAAAATAACAAGAATCCTTTTCATGCATATATACTAATAAAAATAGTGTCTTGATTCTGTTAAGGAAAGATAGGCCTGTGTATTTCATTTGTCCTATCAAACATCTTTGAATGTTACAAAGCATGCTGACAAGCTGTAATTTAACAAAACAGGGCATGTCATTCTTTATATAAGATAAAAAAACAATGGCTGCTTAGTTGCCTGTAAAAGTTACAAGAAAGATAAGGCTTCTATGAGTACTAGGTCAGTCCTTTGAATGAAAGACATGGAATATCTTTCCATAAGAATAACCTCTATCTATATGAGAATTTGGTATAGGGGGATTATGATAATAGTTTATAAAATAAAGGTTGGAATAAAGAAGGTTAATAAAAGTTAGTTTTTTCTCCTTATATAAGAACTAGGTATAAGTGGTTCATTAAATTACTTTGGGGGCTAAACATATACCTTTTCTAAAAGCAGAATTTCATCTGTACACATTGATCAAAAGTTATTTGACAATTCAGACTAACTTTGGATTAGGCTGCAATACAGTGAACTTTTCTTTGTGTTTGTTTTTTTTTTTTTCTTTGGTATATGTGTTTTTCTTTTTTATTTTTGAAAACAAAGTCCATTTGGGAGTCAATGAGAAGGGATAAATCTTTTCTTTCATTGTCTATCCTACTTACTTTATTAAAAAGTTGTTTGTTGGTCTTGCAGTATCCTCAATAATCTCTTTCAATTTTTTATATCTTATTCTCTCTTTCAGTATTACCTGGACTGGCTTATTAATTGAATTTCTTTTCCTATGTTGAATGGTTTAGTTGTTTTCTTTCTCTACTTGTTTGCTTTCTTTCTCTAGTTTTGATTCACAAGAGACACTGCTTCATCAATGTCACCTCAGCAGAGTTTTACACCACCTCAGCAGAAGTTTGTCCTTTTTATTGATTCTGCATTTTTTATTTCAAAACCACTTAATAAAATTCTTAAAGATTAAATTATAAAAAGCAGTAATTCATTTCAGTGAAAAAAGGGAAACACAAAGAATCATAGAATTGTAGGGGGTGGAAGGGACTTTTGGAGATCATCTAGTTCAATCCCTGTGCCAAAGCAGGCTCACATGTGAAAAATTTAAAGAAACCGAATGGAAAATAGCCACAATGATAGAAGATGAGAGAAATAGCACCAGGAAAGGATGATGGTGTAAAGGAGTCTGACAGTAAAGGAGTCTGACAATATGTTATAAATGAAAATATTATTGAGGCAGCAAGAAAGATAAGCAGCAACTCACCCAGTTCCTGATAGCAAATTCAGGATCAGAAGCAATGCTGAGGCTTTTGAACATGGGTAAGAGTTGCACTGACACTTGGCTTCACCAATAATAGTGTGATTTGGAAGAGTCATACATTGTGTGAACAACGTGGGAGGCATCCAGCTTACATTGCCAGTGTCCGTCAAGGGGCAGGGTGTTGGCAGTCTGTCTAAGCTACCAACTTTGGTCCAGGGACAGGATGTCAGAAGTCAGGGTCGCCAGTAGCCCAGTGAACATTAATATCCTGGTAATTATGACCATTTCTCTTCTCAAATCTAAATGCTTCTTTAATTGGCAAATTCAAAGGACTTCAGAAGTATAAATATTTTTAGTTGCAAATTGTAGTTTGAACTGTTCATAAGAAAAAAGTTATTCTGCAAATAAGTTGTGTTTTCCCTTTCCATAAATCAATAGAAACAAACTTCAATTAACACAAATTTTTACACACTAATGAATGTTTTGGCCTGTTTCCTAAAAAATTGTTTAAATTTATGAAGTATTTGCATAGACTTCTATATATTATATTTTTTGTGAGTTCCTGCTTCTTATTTTTTTTTAAGAATGAGACTTTTATAACCATGAGAAATAATGGAAGAAACAATGACACTGCCAACATCATCTTCCAACTGACAGTGCAAAAAGTTCTTGATATGAATCTTAGTTCAACAGGATATTAGAATAAACACACAAAAAATCTCAGTATTCAAGTATCCTTGTGTAGAAAACACGTAGGTAATTTTGCTATATATTTCCATTGAAAATGGTAACATCTGTTTACTCAAACAGTTCATGGGAAATGACAAAACAGTTCTGCACAGATTATCTAATAGATGTTTCATTATGGCTTGTAATGAACACATAGAAAAAATTAATGGCACAAGTGTCCAGACAAAGCTACTGAAAAAGTCACCATTATATTTGAGGTGGATTTTAAAAAAAAAAAAATAAATTGAATATCTAGAAAACTTCGCACGTTGATTAAACGACTCTATTCTTTTTGTTGTCTTCCCACAGTCTTTCTCCACTTTTGAGAACTATGAAGGATACAAAGCAGTGAAACCATCAAACAAAGGCTGATACATATGTGTTTGGGGAGGTAAAAAAAGTACATGGAAGAGAGAACTTGAAATTTCTTGATAAAATTGATGGGATTGCCCTATGTATGTCACTGTAAGGTCTTTGAATTCTTTCTCTATCAAGATGAAGATGTCACTGAGGTATTGAAGTATTTTTAGTCAAAATGTGAGAGATTCGGCACAGAACCTCTTCAGTAACTCTTTTCTCTATTTTTTTTTAAGGAACTCTTATTTGGTGACTGGAGATTAAGAATCAGTAGGTGTTACTGATAAATAGAGCACATCTGGCACTGAGCAAGATACTTCATCTGCTTCATCTGCTTAATACAGCAGAAACACGCCACTGTATCAAGATATGTTGATATGGAACTTCAGTCAATCAGTCTGTGAAAGCCTGGAAATAGTAAATAGTGCAAGTGGGACTGAAGTTGATCCAAAACAATAGTATCTAGATTTAAAAACTCTCCAAGATCTTTCTGATGTGTTACTGCAATATCTAGGTCAGTTGGTCTGTGCCTATGGATTATGGCAATAAGAATAAAAGACTCACCTGACCATGATCCCAAATGATTTTCAAAATCTGTCTTGTTTTACATGTTTTTGTTTTCAATCTCTACTTGATGAATAAGAGTAATATTCTTTCTTCAAGTTCATGCCCTAAAGTGGTATTTTTGACTCAACTCAATATTTCTAGACCATTCCAAGTGGAATAATAGTATTGCTTTCTGTTCATGATGCAAGTTTATAAAAAGAGCAAACAATGTCAATAGTGATACATACTGATGTTTTCACTAGAAAAAGAACATGCTGAAAAAAGATAGACATATAAATTATTCTTATGATTCTATTTTTTCTAGGTTTGTGAAATATCCTGGATTTAAAAAAAAAGAGAAAACATTCTGCTAGTCAGTCAGCATCAGGTATTAGCTTTTTCCCTGTGCGATACTGTAGAAAGGTGATTTCCTTGGGGAAAAGCCACATGATGACTTTTTCATGTAGTATATTTGGTGTCAAACATAAGTCACATCAATGTCAACAACTGTGAGATCTCTTTGGGAAGCACTGCAGATCAAAATATTAGCATTCATTATTTTTATACATCAAACAGTTGCTCTCAGAAAGGCAAAGTGGAATAAGGAAGTCAGGAAAGATTCAGAAAAACCTGTAAAAGGATGCATCGCCTGCATGAAAATGTTATCTGAGACCAAAACCTATCATAATGACTACTAATGAGATGATGTACTGAGAGAGAATAAAAGAGGCTGAATTGAGACTCTACTAATAATTATCAAGGGATGCAAATAGAACCTGTTTAAACAATGCAGGGAACGATCAATGAACTAATATCATTCAAGACAAGTAAGAGCAGCAAAGGTGAATCCCAAATGATAGCTCAGACTATCTAACAAGATCTGATAATTAATAATGACAACTGTGGCAGAATTTTCTACTGTTAATAAACAAATCTTATCAGAGGCTTAGTTAAGAGGTTGTTTGGAAAGCATTTTCTGTGCCTTCCTGAGTCAAGACTGTTACAAGAAACAGTATTGATCATGATATAGATACAGCAAATGCATCAAAATATTTAAATATAAATAAATTACTTAGTAGATCAGCATTTATAACACAGGTGAATGTAGAATTTTGTTTAATAGTTTAATATGGTGTTATGTAATTGAAAGTTCTGGATTATATTCTCACAGGAATGAGAGGTCAGCAAAGAAAGTTCTTAGACCTGCTTTCTGAAAGAAACACAAAAAATAAAAAGAAATGAAATGAAATTAAATGAAATAAAATAAAATTAAATTAAATTTTTAAAAATGCTACCATAGCTTTATGGTTTGGTTCTTGTTAAAGATTCCTTCTTCTTTGAATCATAGTTTTAGTATTTAACACTATTATAATTTTTCCCTCATTCTGGTGCTCCATTTCACCTGTCACTACCAACAGATTTTGCAACCAGCGTATCAGTCAACTGTTATCTGCAGTGCTGTCTTGAGACACTTAAATTAAATAAATTTCATTGTCTCTTCATCTTGTGTACCAGTATTTGAAGACAGGTTTTTTTGGACAGATGAGGAAAATACTGCTTTATCTACTTGTTCTCCAGACACGAAACTGTTCAGTGTTAAAAGATTCTGAAGCAGGTGGGTATAATTCCAGAGGCTAGAAAGGGAGTTAGCCATGTTAATATGTAATTTGACATACCTGAGAGAATCAGCATCTTGTCCTCATGATAAAAATATGTATGGAATGAGTATTTTCAGTGTACTTTAAATTAAACTGCAGATGGCAGATGAACTCTGCACAGAATGGGGGAAAGATTCCTGGATTTTTCAAATCAGGACTCTGAGGAAGTTTGTTTCAGCAATTTTTAGACCAAATTTTAGACCAAATTTTGACAAATTTTTGGCAGAAGCCTCAGACACCTTCAAGACTACTTTCCTACTTGGTATTATCTTCCCTCCAGTTTCCCAGGCTTGATATTTCTTCTGGTGGTGAGGTTGTTTTCGTATTTCCCTATCTGTTCTAGTGTTGTTCTTGCACTTGTTGTTCTAGTATTTTTTCTTGCACAAAATTGTTTGCGCATTGTAGTGTTTTGAACAGGGTTAGTCATGTATAGCCACTGATTATCTTAGTTTGTATTATCAAACTGTTACACCTGGCTTGATAACATATCTCTAGAACCCGTTTGATACCAAGAAAGGAGTTTTTCACTTCTGAGTCCATATTATTATTATTGGTTGAGTCTTTTACAACCTCACTTACACTTATGTCAGCCCAGTGTATGGATGTTCCACTTCCAGTTGGCTTGGGATGGATTTTGCTTGCGAGTAGATGACAAAACCAGGTAGATTCACTTATTTGTGATTTGTTTTGATGATGTAAATTCTGGTCCTAAAAATGCAGTCTTGATTTTTTCAGATTCAGAGTTTCTACAGTTTTCAGTAAAGATAAAATTTTTCCGTTTTTATTTAGTATGGAAGACATTGGACTATGAGACTGCATTAACATGCTTCACCCTTATCAAATGCCTGTAAATTTAATACTGGCTCTGCTCACCAGTCCTTAGAGAGTTATATCCTGACAGCTGTTGAATGTTTTCAGCTCCCAAATCCACTGAAGCTGAAGGGACTTATGAACACTCAGCATAGGATTATCTCTGCAACGATTAAAAGAGAAAGAGAAAAATAAATCCTTAAAGGCATTGAAAAATTTTGGCAGAAAATGCAGTGAGCTATTATTGATTTGTACCCACTTCAGGCCTAAATGTGTCACAACTTTCTTAAATATTGCTTGAATTTGTGTCATTTCCATTTTTGTATTGCAGAATAACAGTGTACCAATGCATATGTATCATAGAAAAAAATACATGTGATATGGATTCACTTAAATTCTACCTCACAGTTAAATAGGCTCCTGAACTACCTTTTTGAAAAGTTGACACTGACAAAATGGAAAATGTCCAAAAGACTTTATAATTCATCAAGTGTAATGGCCAAGAAAAGAAATTTATTTACAGTACTCTCACTTCTTTACAGCCACAGTGGCAGTAGACTGAACTACTGTCCTTTTATAGAGTTAGGAATTAGCTTTCCATTTGAAATCAATAATGTGTTGTATGAGGTCACTGCTTAGTAATCCCTAGAATGCTTTGTGATAGAGCCTTTCAGATAGATCTGAGTAGAAAAGAACTTCATGGGGTTTATCCAGTGATAATCATTCGACTGAAAAGTGAATAACTGATGATGTATTGTGATCTACAGCTTTTAACAAACTCTGTCCAGTAGATACTCCTTTACTCTCTAAAGGACCCTTAATCACACCTGTATGGTTCCCATGTGTGGCTATGTGATTTGCTCTTAAAAAGAATAAATAAGAATTAACAGAATAATTAAAGAAAACAAGATGAAATACCTACAATTCCTGCTGGCTTCCCATTACACTATCACAAGTTAATTTAATAACCCTTCTTAGTGATAAGATTCTACTTATGGAAGTGTAGTTTCAGTACTATCCTTGTGCTTGGTTTTGGAATGTGCACAATATGCTTAAAATTAATATTTCAATATAATTAAAATTTAAATATTAAATCATATTTTTCATATAAAATTGTTTCAAAAAAGTGGGGGGCAACACATTTTAAAGTGGTTAATACATTTCAATAACTATTAGGGAAGATAGATATAGGAAAACAACACAGCCACAGTTTGAAACAGAAGTGTCAAAGCCAGCCAATAACGCGTAGATTTCCCAGTTTGGTTTATGAGAAACAAAAATACAGTATGGCTATATTTAAGTTTGTTTTACTATAACAACACCAAATTATTGTATTTCTCTTACTAATAGCAGTTTATTTGTCAGAATTTGATTTTTTCACTGAAAAAACCCTGCTACTTCAGAGATAGGTGGAGGAGAAAGGGGAAAGTAGCAAACTGAGCTGTCAGAACAGCTGAGCGTGGAATTCACCTTTACGAAGTACTGGGGACCTGAAGTCTATCATCAGTATTCTCCCAGAGGGGCTGTGCAAAGGTCAGATGCAAAATACACCATACAAAACTGTGACAGAGATGTAAAAATGTTAACTGCGACCGTAGTCTTTCCCAAAATATTTCATGTTTCTGTAGATTCCTTTCAAGTAATAAATAAATAGATAAATTTACAATTAAAATTGTGACTATAAAAGCAAAAAGCAGAGGGGTTTTTTTATATCCTCAGAATATGAGTGTGTTTAAATTATGAACAATTAACTGAAATATGCAGAGTTAATTAATGGTGCTAACAGTATCACGATAGAGGTACGATGGAGATATCGAAAGCAAGAACAATAACCTGGGCTGAAGAACACAGTATCAGAGAGAGTAGTATGACCTCTTCTGGGAGAGGTGTAAGGTGTACTCAGCAGAAAACACGTATTTCACCATATGTGAGCTTTGTGGAAGGAGTATGGAAAGATGATAGCAGTAGGTGAGCTCCTGTCCCACATTTCTTCTTTAGTCTCTTGTCTTGCTGGAAATAAAGGTTTCCAGTTTCACAAGGTCAACAAATAGACCCAAGTGCAGAAAATTTCTTTTTTGTTGTTATGGAATATATCTGTAATAAGATGAAAGTTTAGTATCAGATATATAACATCTTTGTTTATGAATGTGTTATGAACTTTCTTAAACTGATACACTATTTAAAAAAAAAACAAACGTGCAAAAACATACACACAGCGAACATACCACAATTTATATTTTCACTTTAAAGAATCAGAATTTTTTCATTCAATATTTCTGCTAAAATAGCAACTTTACAATGATAATATACAGGTGGCTTGTAGGATGAAGTGTCTTTCAAAAATATTTTTAAAACATTTATATGACCATGAGCTTCTGTATTTATTAGCTATGTTGTTTTCATGAAGAAGTAGTTTTCAGGTTCCTATTCATATTGAAGCAGTAACAAAAAGGTGGATGTCAATATGTATTGTGTGGTTTTGAACATATCTATAATTAGATATTATAAATGACCTAAATCAATAAGGATTTTTTGTTTGGTACAACTATACATATATAATAACTATAAATAACTAGAAATATAATAATAACTATAACTATAAATAACTATAACTATATATATGTATATAATTTCTTGATTGTGATTTTCAAGATGTTCTTTATAACAAACTAGGCATACCCTAGCCTGGAATAAAAAGAACTGTGATGAACTTATTGATAGAAGTATTATGACAATAAT
This sequence comes from Scolopax mira, assembly GCA_004320125.1. Taxonomy (NCBI): domain Eukaryota; kingdom Metazoa; phylum Chordata; class Aves; order Charadriiformes; family Scolopacidae; genus Scolopax; species Scolopax mira. The sequence continues at coordinate 72,741 of BJBW01003841.1, forward strand.
TTCTTATATATGATGCATTTTATTATATTGGTGTAAAGTATAGATCATCTATTCTAGAATTCGTACAAGAGAAGTAAAACATACATACCTAAATAAAACTAAAAAATACCTAAAAAAACCCCCCATAAGTAAAACATACCTACCAAAATCCTTGGACTGAATTAAGATCATAGTGGAGAATCTAATAATGTTCAAGCCGTATGATGCTCTATGGTATAATTATAGATTATATATTATTATTAGTGCTCTTGAAACATCAGACTCATTTTTTTACATCATTGGCATCTTTTTTTTCATTAACTGAAAAAAAAAAACCAACAAAGAAAACCCTTTCTTCATTCATAAGGCTATATAATGTAAACTTATCTATTTAAAATTTATTTCTGTTTTCTACTTTCACAGAAAAAGAACAACATCTGACTAGACCAACATTTGAATGCTAGGACTTCTACACTTGAAAAACTGTTGCCAGGCTGTAAAGCTGAGTTAGACCTTGTTCTTTTATGTTTAGTCCACTGATTTAATTTGTGCTACCAAAACCCAGCAAAATTTTTGGATGCAAAATCCTCGTTCAGAAGCTTGTCAGGGTAATTAGTGATGCTGCCAACCAAATACCTGCCCTGGTTAGCTGGGACTTCCCATTCTTCATTAACCAAATGACTTTCAGGTCATATATCATATTGCTGACAATAAAGCCATTTTCATGGTTAATTGCTTGAATAAATGCGTAATTAATGTCTGGTAATGGGATTATAAATCTATGTAGAAATAATATTGTAAAAACATGAACAAGTTACCTTGTTAGGCAGTATGTAATTAATAGATGCAATACATGTTGTTTGGTTTTCTTTGTTGTTGTTGCTAATAGCATTAAACAAACTATGTTTTGCTTTATATATGAAAGAGTGTAGCTCTTCTAGGAACTACAGAAATGTTTTATAACAACCTTAAGGTTTCAGGAGGCTTACATGTCCCTTACCTGGATGAAAACAAAAAGTTAAGGAATTACTTCCACAAGTTAAGGAATTACTTCCTATATATTATAGTTAATCCTATCTAAAATAGAGGCAGTTTATTTATCAATTTTTTCCAGGAATATAGGTAATACAGTTCATGGTATGGACTGTGGTTCTATGGAAGTCACTGCTTGTGTAAACTCATATGATATCAAAACTAGTAAAGCTCCAATGCTGCATACCAATACTTCTTAGAAGTTAAATTTATCTTAGCACAGACTGTGGATTACTAAACTTCAATCTTAATATAAATTTGTTTCTAAGTAGAAGTCTTGGTGAGAAAATATTACATGGTAAAAATGGCTGTCATATTAAAATACAATACAAATTAAAGGATGATTAATTCATCATGCAAACAGTGGTCCTTAGAGTGCTTACAATAATTCTGACATCAAGATGGGACATTAAAAATGTACAACAGAAAACAAATGGCTGATTTAACATTTGTACTGAGGGAAAGTCTGTGAATATAAAAAACTTGTTAAAGAGACTGATGTGATAAGAATATGGCAAGAAAATTAGCTCCAGATTGAAAATTCAGCAACCTTTCTGTGTTAAACATGTTGATCTAAATATTAATAAAATCCAAGTTGCTATGGACATCTGAAACAATATAAACAAGGAATTGCCTCAACATCACAGGAGACATATAATTATATCACTTCACTTATGTGTTATGTAGTGTAAATTTGTTCTTTTGTTTCATCCATGATAAAGTATTTACAATTACAGCTTTGCACTACACCTAATACAAAGTAATAACCTGAAAATAGAATAGAATAAAAGTATTTCATTTGGAAAGGATGTGCAATAACTATCTAGTCCAACTGCCTGACCAATTCAGGACTGACCAGTATTTTTAAAAGTAAATTTATAAATAATATTAACATATAAATAATAAAAACACTTATTAAAAGCATTGTCCAAATGTTTTTTAGACACTTCAAGACTTGAGGCATTGACCACCTCTCTAGGAAGCCTCATCCAGTGTTTGGCCACCATCTATGTAAAGAAATTCTCCTTAATGTCCAGTTTAAACCTCTTACAGGATAGCTTTGACCTATGAAATTAGAAAGGTCTTTAAGAAAAATTTTTAATTGGAAAATCTTTAAGGTCCTTTCTAACTCAAACCATTCTATGATTCTATCATTCTATGATAAATAAGGAATTATGATTAATTAATATCTATTTATGTAACAGGGGGTGAGTTCTGAAAAAAGAAAGGTGTAGAAGTTAAAATTGAGTAATAATTAAAAAATTTCTATGTGGCAAAAAAGGGATACTGCAGAATTGTGGGTTGTGAAAAATATGTAGAAAGAACCTCTCAGCCCATTAAATATAATTGATAAGACTAATCTGGAATAGTCAGTTTTGTTGGGTGCATTTATAACTGGCACCTGTAACCTGTACAAAAAAAATAAATAATAAATGATTGAAGAGCAAAACAAATCCTAGACATATGGGTTGGAAATCAGATGCTGAAACTCAGTGGAAAGATGTGGTAACCCAAGATGTTAAGGAGCAGCTGGAAGCAATTCAGGTGTGGACCGATGAAGACCCTATTCATTTATCATTCCCATGAGAACAGATGTGGATTTGCTTGAAGAGACTGTGAATGATTTTGTGTACAGGCCCTGGTCTTTTTCATTTTTACTCTCACATACAAAGATGTGTAACATACACAGAGTTGTGGAAACAACTAATCTTTGTAATACAAGTTAATTTTATCAGCACATTTGAGGAAAGCCTCAAAAATTATACAGACTAGGGATTATTCATACCACTATGGAATAGCAGCAGAAAGGGTTCTCTTCCCATGAGAGTGGTAAAAGTGACTGTGCTGGGTCTGGTGGGGAAAGGGTTAATTGTCCCCAGGACCTAGCAGGGACACAGGTATTCCATCCCAGTTGAGCCACGCCCAGGGGGAGGGGCCTGAGCTAGCCGGGGAGGGGGAGGGACAGGAAGTGACATAAAAGGAGGAAGTCCTGCCCTGGGGGTAGAAGCAGGAGGGGGAGTAGTGTGCTTTTGGGTGTGCTGGCATCGTGATGGCGGTTGTATACTCCTCTGTCCGTGTTATCGTTGTTATTTCCTGTAGCCTTTGCTGTTTTGTTAAATTGTCTTTGTCTCAACCCACGAGTTTTAATTTCAATTTTCCCCTCCTGGCCACGCCGCGGGTGGGGGACTCCGATTTTTGCGAGCGGCTGCCACGTGGTCCTTTGTTCCCATCTGCGGCCAGACCACGACAGTGATACAAGGTTGCTACAAAGTCCAGTGCTGTCTGTAAGTAGAAAGGGTTTTGCCTTTTTGCCTTAAAAACATATGGAAACTCAGGTTTTCTTTGGTGCTATTAACTTTAAGGTGAATCTTCATAATTCTTCTTGCAATAAGAGACATACTGTCGAAACTAAAGGAGAGAAAGTAGATCCACAAGTACTCCAAGAATATATTCTATCCTATGCGAATATCTCATAATTCCAAAAATCTTTTACTTGCGTTTCTATTAATTTTTAAAATCAGTTCTAGTTCGGTAAAATGAAGGAGCTGAAGGTCATATAAGCTGTGTACAAGTGCAGTGTTGATTACCAGCTCAAGAAAATCAAAGAACTTCATTTTTACCTATGAGAGTTGTGTTTGATAGAAATTCAGTAGACAAAGCTCTATCAATCACAGGGTTACTTTAGCACTGTCAGCAGGAAATTGCTCAATGCTACTAATGTTACTTAGGTGCAGCAGCCTGATCTGTCTCATTTTTATTCTTTTCTTATTATTATACAAAAAGACCCATCCAAATCACATGAACTTTGGGAAAAGTATTAAATTCTGGAAAAAAAAAATTTGCATTATACGTTCTTTAAGTTCTCTTGGAATAAATTACATTTATTAAAATGAACTTCTTAATTAACCTGAATTCGTATTTATAAATTTTAAAGCCTAATGACTTGCATCTGGTATTTTTTGTTTCAAAGTAAAATAAAATTTTGTCAGTCTTATAGTAAGATACCATTTATCATTTCAAAGTTTAGAAGGTATAACTTGACTTAACCACAGATACTGTTTTTGTATCTCCCTACTAATCAGAATGTGCAGAATTCAGGGTATTACCTGATTATTACCTTTTGTTACTATTTCAGGTGGGTAGTGATGAAATGGGTAGGAAGAGGCTGAAATCAATTAAAACAGATTTTAGAGCCTTAGGGCAGCAGCTGAAGAGATCAGGATCACAAATTGTCTTCTCTTCTATCCCACCAGTGGCAACTGTGAGTAAAGATATTGATAGGAAGAGGCGATGGATCAACTTGTGGCTCTGGGACTGGTGTTACAGGCAGGGATTTGGGTTTTTCCAACATAGGTGGCTAAATGAAACACCTGGCATGCCATTGTCAGGTGGGACACAGCNNAAAAGAATTTTGGGGCAGGAGTTAGCAGGGCTCATTGACTGGTCTTTAAACTGGATAGGAGGGGGGAAGGGGAGAGAACTGGGCCTGTCAAGATTAAACCTAAGGAAAGCATGCCACGGTTTGAAGGAGACCATGGTAGCGAGGACTCCCACTCTGACATTTCATTAGAGAAATGTGATAGATGTTTAGAAATTACTGCTAGAGAACAATGGGAAAACCCTTTCCTAGGAGGA
>BJBW01003842.1:6037-27416 GCA_004320125.1 Scolopax mira
GTTGTGTGGGTGTCTATTTTTGTCAGTTAGGTTGACGGTCGGACAAGATGATCTTTAAGGTCCCTTCCAACCTAGAAGATTCTGTGAAATGAGTCATTCTGTGACCAAACCTAGTGGCTTGGCTCTGCTTGACAGCATGGGACTCAGCAGCGACAGAGGTGGAGTGTCACAGGGCATGGCCTCCAGCATGAGGCCATGATGGAGCAGAGGCTACCGCTCAGCAGAGGCCTGTATCTTGAGTGAGCTCTCAAGGAAGCCCTACAGTGCTGGGGATATGGAGATGTTCAGGGCCTCTCACTGATGCTAGGGCAGAGGAAGATGATGTCCTTGCCTGCAGAAGGTGTGTACTGGTTGAGTTGGGTCACCACATTGATGTTAGCCTGGAGGAAGTCAGCTGAGGTGCACCATGAGGAAAGATGAGAAAGCAGTTGAGAAGGATCTTTGGACACCCTGCAGAGAAGAGAGTCTGAACTCCCAACTGCACAGACGAGAGGCAGCCAGAAACTGTTTGGCTTTGGGGTAAAGAGAGACTCTCATGATGGAGGAGACTGGAAGCTTGCAGGAGAGTAGCTGCTTCTCTGCCTGCAGATCTCCAAATGCAGGTTAGGTCCAGTGCCTTAGTAGCTGATGAAGGGCGGAAATCCCCATCTGAGGTAGCTTGGGAGTCACCTGAGACGGAACCAGGCAGTGACACCAGGTGGAAGCATAGCCAGTAGACTGAGGGAAATGATTATCCCTCTCCCCTCATCATTTGTTAGACCAAATATAGAGTCCTGTCTTCCTGCTCCACCTCAGATACTGCAATTCATCAATATCTTTCTTGTAAGTTTAGCAGAGGGCTCTTAGGATGATCAGGGCTGGTGCCTGTCTCCTGTGAGGAGAAGCTGAAGGACTGGGCCCTGTGTAGCCTGGAAAAGAGAGAACTTCATGAGGACCTAATAGAAGCCTGTCAATACATCTGAGCAGCTTATCATGTTGGTGGAACCAGGCTCTTCTGTAGCGAATCATGGAAGGACAATACAGCAGATATAAACTGACTAGAGACCTTCTGATGTCTCTTCTCATCTTAGTTTTCTCCTGATCCATTTTCTGTGATCATAATAAGCTTCTCCTATCCCCAAGGACTCATCCTTGGCATAGGATGAACTTTTAACTCGGTGTCTTGTGCTCATGTGAAGGTGATGGTGGCTCTAATAGTGTATAATAACTGTTGATTTGGAAGGGGGGAGCGGAAATATTGTGGCAGGAATAGATGGGTGAATTAAGAAATTATAGGGGAAAAAAACTTGTAAACTCTGCAGGATTTTGGAGGTAGGAAGAGGGTAGGGTATTTGAAAGCCATCCAACAAGGGAAGTGAAATATTTCCTTTTAAGAAATGCATGCTCACCCCTCAGTCTCTGTGAGTGTTATAATAACTTCAGTTGTAATATTTAAAACTGCATTATTAATATGCTGCTGGATGCAAATGATTTGACACGAGAGAATGCATCGAAGAACTGCAAGTAGTGTTTCCCAGTGGAGGTGGAGAGGCTGCCTGCAAAGCTGCATTCCAGCTGGCCACCTAGATTTTATGAGAGTGTCAGTTCATGAAGTGTGGAGACTTTGGCTGTTTGTCAGCTTTATTTCTTCACTTTATTTTCATTCAAGAGCCTTCCATTTGGCTTGGTAACAGACTAATCACCTCTCCCCTTTGATTACTTCACATAGTTTTGAATGCTGTTGCACAACGTTGATGCCTCTTGTATTAATGAAGTTTCTGCTGTGAGGGCAGGCAGCTCTGTCAAGGTGCTTTTTAGCATTTGATTAATGTGAAGCAGGACAAAAGCTATACTTTTTCCAAAGGCTCAATGTATAAATTGTCATTCCTTTTCTGTGTTAAATTATGGCAGAGCTATTATTATTGGAAGGGGATCAGCAGCCACCTCCTAATTTCTTGAAAAATAGTTTCATTGCTGCTTTGACCCTAGCTACCACCCTCAGTCTGACAGGTTTTAAAGGATCAAGTGTTGCACCACTTTCACTTCTGCTCTTCTGTTCTGCCTTCAATTTGATGGCTGCAGTTATTCCCAAATACTTGTGAGATAGCAGACTACTGCCATACCATTAGAGGTATGAAGTGAAAGAAGTAATGAAAACAAGACATAAATAATATAGGGAATTAATTTTGGGGGTAGATTAGAAAAGAAGATGGATCTTCTCTTATTCCTGTGTCTGCAAGCCCTCCTGTCTGTCTGAGGCTTTGAATGGTGTTCAAGTAAAGGTGTTGAAGGTGGGAAACAGCAGCTTTTGTGATGGCTGTTATGGAATTTGTTTTGCAAAGCAAATAGTAGGGTAGTATTGGGAAATGAGGCTGGATGCACAGACATTAGTTTTCAAGCAGAAAGCCAACATCATCTGAAGTTACTTCTTAATGAAGGCAGAAGCCAGTGGACTTCTGGAGACAGCTGGAGATGAAACAAACTGAGACAATAACTCAAAAATATGCTGATGCTGCTGCTCCCTGGACCAGCTAGAAATCAAACAATGTTCACTGATGTTGTTTGATGGTTTTTTTTTTTTTTTGTTACCTCCTTTCTGTTCTTCCATACGCCTCCCTCCATCATTCTACTAATTTGTTATTTTGAATGTCATATCCAAACAACACTTGAGTATAATTTTATAGTTTATTCAATACATCACTTTCAGGGTGATTTATTAACAAATGTTGTTTTCATTAGAACTGCATTTTCTTTGGGGGTCAACCTGAAATACCTGGGCTGGGACTGAGACAGAAGGATGCTAGCAAAGTGAAAAATTTCAGAGAAGACCATAGGAATGTTCTGTTATTTTTTTGGTTTGTTTTGGGCTGTATTTCACCCCAAGTTCCCTAAACTAGAGATTTAAGCTTCAAAATTCAATGTAGGCAACAATGATAATGTTCTCTGGTAAGTAACAGTTTCAGTCATGTCTCATTTAGTCTTAAAGTTTTACACAAAAGATTTTATTTTTGCTTAAATAGTCTCAAAACCTTTCTTTGGAGATTTTGTAGCTCTGACCTACAACATCACATAGGAGTAATAAGTTCTATATAATTTTATTTTATATTTTTCTGCAATGCTTGTCTTATGGGTAAGCAATGATAACTCTTCCCAGTGTTCCTTGATTCAGTCTGCCTCCCAGCTCAATGCTTTTCCTCATCCTACTTGTCACTTAAGTAGGCAACAATATATTTGTGAAAGGGCATTTCTGTCTCAAGATTGTCAAATACAACCTTGATGCCAACATAAAATGTTTCACGGGAGCATTTTGAACTGGCAGCACAATTAATTTTTTATTGAATAATGCCCAATAGATCACAATAAATACCTAGTGGGGTATATAGAATTTCTCAGTGTTAGCGATAAGACTAATGAAATAAGTAACACCGCAAAGAGCATTTTGCCACGCTGTGTATATTTACATTGTTCTGCAACCTCCTGTTCTCATTTGTTCTATTTACCATGCAAATGTGCTTGCTTTCAGACACTTCCAGTAACTGACTTTAATCATACTGTGTTCTCCCTAGAAAAGTTACGCTTCCACTTCTGTTTACTATTGCTTAAATGTTAAAGGCAGTTTGATACTTGAATATAATTTGGCAAATTTGACTTGCAGAGTGATTTGATAGAAGTTTTCCTGTGCATTTTTTTTTTGAAAGAATGAACATAAATGCTTCATTAAGCCTTATAGACTGAAAAAGAAAATATTTCTATAAATGCAGCTTGTACTAATTCCCAGAATTGTAGCAATTGCACTAATAACTGTCTACATACGTTATAACAGGCTGATATGAGCTTTCTTTTACAGGATGGGAAAATAGAGACACAGAAATTATTTGAGGTCTAGCCTCAGTCAGGACAGGGATTAGAAGTGTAGTTTTGGGGGTCCCAAAATGCCCAACCTCTGCTATTCCAGAAAAATAACAAAAAAGCAGAGGAAAAAACTAAAATTTTCATCTATGTAGCTTTGATATTAATACAAAAGCTTATTTACAGTGAGAAACTACCCCGCATACCTGAGAGTCCTTGAGTGCAATCATCCCCATGTCTGGTAAACTGATTTTTCCTCATGAACTTTAGTTGTCTTGCTATATTCCTCAAAACAGACTCCAAAGAAGCCTACTCACTGTACAAATATTTACATTTAAAAAGAAACACATTAAGATAGCATATTAGTAAAAGACCTTTCCCTCATCCAGAGCTAAGAATAGTTGTCATACCTTGATGTCATTCTAACTTTTAAATACCCTTCTTTGTTTGAATTATTTTTTTTTAATGAGTATATGCTCCAATGGCTAATGTTTTGGCCAATATCTTTCTGTACCTTTTATTTGTGAAGGAAGGTTTGTTGCTGTCAGAGAAAGCTGTGAGTGGCATCTCCCTCCAGGGACTCGTTGCTAGAGGAGCCAAAGGGTCTTTATCAAGTGTCTTAAGATTTCAGGGCAAGATCTGATTTGATTGAGGAACATTGTGATTTCTGCCACTGGTTCTTTTCTTTTGTGCAGCTTGAAGTAAAGGTGAAGGCATCAAAATAGGATTAACAGTTATAAAGGTTAAGATACTATTTTCTTTAGTAATGTAGAATTTCCTTTGTTCATGGTAATAAAAGTTTACTTAAAAAAAAATTACAAGTTTATATATTCTTCTCCCAACTCTGTAAATCTTGTCTTAATTGCAAAAGCATAAACTCAGTTTGGGTTACATACAATGTAGTGAGCTTGCTCTAGTTTACAGACAGGATTTCTGGCATGTTCATTCACATTTACTAGGTTTATTTTAATATTTTTTGCTTGTTTTGTTTCTCCTTTCTTCTCTTTTCCTCCTCCTCTCCCAAGATATGAATTTTTTGGAGTCAGTGAGTTATAAGCCTCTCAAAGTAACAGTTAGTCTGCTATTGAACTACTTTCTTTATAGTCCTTCAGTAGCATAACGTGGCTGGCATGGGCCCTGGGTGAAAGAATGAAAAGGGGATCCTTTCCTCTGGTTCAGTTTCTGGCACTTGTCTTCCTCCTTGTCACTCTTACTGTGATCACTTTGTTCTGTGAACTCTTCTAAAATGTTCCATTATGTCAGTAGGCATTTGAGGAGAGATTGGACAAGATTCCCTGAAAAAAGAAGCTCCATTTTCCTGTAGAAAGGGCAATTTGAGTAGGTAGTATTGTTCAGAGAGAAAAATACCTTGCATTGTGCACTGGTACCTTTACCTGTTACACAATTTTCTCTCTCTGGTCATGGATTCCATTAATCTTTTGTACCAAATTACCTCACAGGAGGTGAAGGAATATTTGTCCTGGTGTGGCTTCGGAGGATGCATGTAGTAGCCTGTGTTCATGATGGAGACTTGTGTAGGTGCAGAGAGCAGTCTGTGGCAGGGTGCTCTGTGGCAGGGTGCTGAAATGCTTTCTGTCCTCTTAGATCAGCTCCAGGTTTAGTCAGAGCACTGAACTGTCATCTGACTTGTGGGAAGTGTTGAGGGTGTAACTCTGTCAGTACAGACACGGTGGCCTTTGCATAAACCTATAGATGGGAAAGGATTCACACCTGTGTTGTAGACAAAATAATTTGCAGAAGGCAGGCCAGTGGCTGGTTGGATGTAATAGTGAAATTCTGAGGTGAATATTTTCCAGTATTACTCTTATAAATGACCATGACAAATCATTCCCTAAGCAATATAAAGTCAGGGACGGTGGTACAAACAGACTACAAAATACATCTTGGTTGTCTCTTGGATGCTTTGTAACTATCCGGACGATAGTGTGTTGACTTTATTGCTCTTTCTCAAACTTTCAGTTGTGAATTGAGCACCAAATGCAGTTAGAGACCTACCAATGAATCAGGGCTTGCATTAACTCACTACCAAGGGGAGGAGAGTAGTTAGTTACTCCCAGACTCTTCAAATAGCAGACTTGGTCAAGAAAGTGGAAGTGTGAGTGTGACAATGACTGAATCAGAAGGGGAAGAAGCTCCCCTGGTCTTGAAGGAAGCCTTGCAAACCTGCAGATGCTGCCAGTCAGCATGTACCAAGCACATCTACAAGGTGGCCGTCTGCTTTGTACGTACCTTTCCCTGGCCATGGAAAGGCTAGAAAAGCATATACTGAAGTCAAAGGGGAGAGAGGGTTGGTGGATAACTTCTGAACATGTGTTATTGCAGTTACAAAGACGTTGTTGGGTCATCACAACAATGTGTAGAGCTAATTGAAAAAAGTAGGATTTATTTTCTGGAGAGGAAAGGGGGGAGCATTTTCAAGAAATTATTTATTGGCTGGAAAGATGAATGTATGAGAAGTGTGCCTAGGTGAGTTAGAGGACATGCTTTCCACACCTGGAGAAGGAAGAGAGTTATGGAGCAGGCCAGGAAAACTTTCCTGCTCAAGGAGACAGAAGAGGATTGACTCCTCTTAGCAGCGGGAAAGCTTGAGATCTTGAATAGTGATGTGGAGTTTGGTATAGAAGCAGATGTTCCTGAAAACCAAGAGAACTGTTTGCACATTGGTGTTCTTCACAGCTCCATCCCAACTCACTGCATGTGGTTTAGATTTGAAACTCGTTTTTGTGTTTTCCTTCTTCCCTGTACTTTTAGCAGACACTCAGGACAAACTTGGAGGATAGTTTCTTTAAGTAGAACTGTTTCCACTGCTCAAAGTGGAAGGTTTGCCATCTTGTATAAATGCTATTGCCACCTCTAAAGAGGCTTTCTCGTTCTGTATGAACCTTGGTGCCACCAAGGAAGCTGTGCTCTGTGCTGCCCTTGTCACTCTGTTCCACAGATGTATGTCAGCTTTGTCTCCCTGTATTTTCTCTGTCTTTCATCTTTTGCTGTATCTACTTGACCTACAAAGATGGTGGATCCAGAAGTGCTAGGACCTGATGAGTCCTTGTCAGCTGGAGCACCAGGATTTTCCCCTCACAGTTTTAATAACAAAATTATATGTGTGTGTGTGAGCAACCTACACTCATTATTTCCAACACTGGTAAGTTCACTGGTTCCTTTTGGCTCTTGAAGGACATCTGTGCACACAATCTTTGGGTCTGTTGTGAGACCCTCCTAGAGAGATCCTTCTAAGCTGCTTTCATTCTAGGTGAGGACTTAAAGCCTCAATTAAGTGACTTTAATGTCACTTTTTCCAGCGCTACACAACGTTTTCCCACATTCATTAATTAAATACTTGTAGCCATCTACCTTTCATCACTGAATATTTTAATTCCATAATGTTTTCTTATGTAAATCAATCTATGTACTTTTCTGTTGTATGAATTGTTAAAAAATTATTTTAAAGCCTTTCTATGGTCTACATTACTTTATTCTTTCTCAGAAGGCTCTTCTGATTTGTAGGCTTGAGTTCTTACAAGTTGCTACTGCTCAGTCTGACCTGAGCTTTTCAGTGTTTTGATTCTTAATAAAGTCAAGCCTAGGCTAAACGTCTAGCTAACTCGTCCAGTGATGCATTATGGTTTCCATCTCATAATGTAATCCAGAAACCTTTAATCTATTTAGCTATTGTACTTTTGGCCAGTAAAAGATATCCCTGGTTTGCTGTGTTCTCAATCTTTGCCTCTCGATGCGGTCTCATGACTCTTACTGAATTGCAGTGCTGAGACTGTGAATGTTTTTGATTGTTGCAGCCTATTCCTTTATGCCTGTGTGAACCTGCTTATGTGTAATACAGAAGTGGAAAAACAAATCTTGGACTTCATGTAAACAATGCGATTGTTATATAAGTAAAGTGACTTAAAGATGATCTCCTAGGTTATTTAGGGACGTATTTTTTTTTTCTTTTTCCTCTAGGTCTATATCACATCTGTCCAATCCATGCCTGATGCTTCTGTCTGTGTGGGCTGGGGGATCCTCACTGGCACTGGGTGCTGTGTGACACAAGGCTTTGGCAGGTGAGTATGATACTTTTTTTTTAGTTTTTTTTTCCCCCTCTCTTGTTTGCTACTTGCTCACTGGGACAAATGAGGATGGTTGCAAGGCAGCCTGCTCTGTGTTGAGCTTGGGGGGAGCTATCAGAGACTGTATCCACATCTTTGAGGAGAAACCATGAGATTTTTTTTCCTCTTCCCTTGCACGTAGTGTGGCTTATTGTGACCCTTTTAGTTTGGCAGCTGCTTCTGCTCTTAAATGAAAGACTCTTCTGAGATTTCTTTTTCTTCCCTTCATCAACCAAAAAAAAATAATCCTGAGAAGATAAAATATTGTTGGCTAATATCTTCTTCTGATGGGGACTTAGTAGATGACCTGGAGTGGCATTGTATTTTACTTAATTTCTACACTCAGTGTTTAACAGGTGATCATTTAACTGCTGGCCAAAAAAAATAAATTACTGAATTTTCTCTAATGTTCTGCCTTTTATAAGTGTGATTTCGTATAAAGATATGCTCTCTTGGTGAAGGCATTTGTCTCTGGCTGATTTAGCGATAACATTAGGCTAATGTAAAAATGGGATAATTACATTAATGTTAGCAATGAAAAATTAATTTCTAAACAGCTTTAGGAGAGATAGTGAGCTTGACTGTGGAGAAGTTTGTGATGTTATTAGCTAAAACTTGAAAACTTAAAGTGCCAGAAGTTTGGCTTGCACATCTTGTGCTAGTCTAGAGTTATTTGGTACCTGCTATGACAGAAGAAATTGAACCCACTGTGGTCCCTCTTCAACAGAGCTGTACTCCAAGCGTTGGAATAGAATTGAAATTTAATCTAAAAAGCAGTTAATTTTCTGCATAATATTAACCAGCTAGTGGTGTTATCAAATCCTTCTGTTTCTATTCATGGTGTGTTCTTTTTGGCACTGTTTTCTCTCCAGAAGCTCTTTTAAACTCTCCCAATTCAAATGTTCTGTGAAGGGCAAAAACTCTCACGCCCCGGAATCAACACTCCCCTTGGCAATTATTCACTGAGTAACTAACTCCTGTAATGGAGCCCTGGGTTTTAAAAAAAAAAAAAAGGGCACTTAAGCATTATTTATATCCTTGAATACCGTCCAAAACAAAAATGCTCATCGTAAGCATCTGAACTGAGAAGATAAATAATCTTTGGTTTGCTCACGAGCCATCAGCACTTCAGCAGTGCCTTGGCTGTGAGGAGTGTAGCTGGATGGGTACGTGCTGCTGGCTGGGGGAAGGTGCAGCCTGGAGACTGCCTCGTTCCACTTGCTAATCTCCCAAATATTCTTTGGTGTTAGCTTGAATGACTGTGGTAGCTTGGCCCTGGGAATTCACAAAGGGAAAACTCAGCTGGGTGGTGATTGAATTGCCCAACTGATCCTGCTGAGCTGGAGGGGAGAGGCAGGGGTGTGAGCTCTGTGCTGACAACACTGAAGCATGAACCAAGTGTGTATTATTGGATTCATATGGGTGCTGAATACAATGCTTGACAAGATTAAAATGCTGTGTTACTGGAAGGCAGCTGCTCTTAGAGCAGCTATAAAAATCAGCCAATTTAACCTTTTCTTAGGGAGTAAGACCTGCAAGCATGGACAAATTGACTAGGAATACATTATGGTTGATGGCACTTAACTGGTGATTACTTATCTCTCATTGTGTATCATTGGGCTTTGTGGCTTACTGAAAAGACAGAGAACACTGGATGCACTCCAGTGTCTAGTGCATCGTTGCTAGACACTTTTAAGAAATTATCTTACCATATAAATACATATATTCAAATGCAATGTACATATCATCTGCATCTAGTGCTGCTCGTTTCTTTTTTTTTTTTTTTCCTATAGAAAGAAGTATGAGGTTCCCAGAAAAGTAAAATGGGATCTGGGATTGGGCAAATTAACTTCAGTGGATGTCATTTACTTCTGGAAAATGTTATCTTTCTTTTTAATACAAAGTCATTAATAAGTGCTGCAGTTTTTTTGACTGTCCTGGCTTTACTTGGTACATACTGTTTCTAGGCTGCAAATAAATAACAGGCAAGGAACACGTTCTATACACACATAATTAACCTCTTTCTGGTGTTAATTAAAACTGGTGACTGAGCTATTGAAATACTATAGAGTGTAGAATTCACATTAATATGTTTAGAGTAATAGCTTTGACTTGTATGCCCATAAGAGGGTAGTGGCAATTATACCTCTGCATAGATGGTAACAATTTTCACACAAATACATATCAAGATTGTAGTAGAAGTTGCAATAATTCTCTGTGCTTTAAAAAAATTTCTTAACCTGAGAAACTTTGGACAAGAGATCAGGTGAGTTATTTCTACCTCAAGTATGGCATCTGCGGATACACTGCTTTCTATGATGAGGAATAGGTTTCTTGCACAATATGCTTGATAAGTGTACAGATGTACCAAAGGAAAAATGATTGATTTGAAACCTTGGCAATACTAAGTCATTATTTAAAAAAAAAAAAAAAAAAAAAAAAAAAACAAACCAAAAACCAAGCAGTTAAATGTCTGGTTGAAGGTAGATGGAAACATGATCTCTTCTCAGAATAGAAATTAGAAAGCAGATAACCTTTCCAAATGAAATTACTCTTTCCTTGGTCTGGTTTGTTACACCCAAGTTGACTCAAAGGAGTTTGAAAAACAAACTGGCAACAATCTGTCTGGCAAACATTTGCCAAATGCCTAGAGAGGCAGGATAGAAGATGACTGTTGCTATTGTGGCAGTAGGAGCTCAGTATTGACCAAAATCTATGGCAGCTCTGAGTTGAGAATGGTTCTGTGGAAACAAAGCTAGTTGGTACCTTGCTGGAGGTCTCTTTGTTCTTGATGTATATGCACATGCTGAAAAAAAATAGTCAGAATTCAATTTCAAAGGAGGTCTTTTAACTCTGCCTTTGCTATACTTTCCCTTTTTTTTTTTTTTTTCTATTGAATGCACAGAGAGAAGGAAAGGTGGCAAGAAAGCTGTAGGCATTCAGGAGGATGCTTCTTTGGCAGAGGACATCGGTGTTCATGAAACTGTTAAAATACTGCACCCTGTTCATTGAGGACTATGTCCTTGAGCAGTCCAAAACACAGCTTTCTACTGTTTGTGGAAACCGCTTAAAGCACACTGTTATACACACAAAATGTTTTCTACCAGAACATAAAGTCAGTAATTGGATCTATATTTGAAAGCAATTTAAGACATTCCTGTTTACTAAGGACACTTTGAACATGCACCATTTTTTAAAGCATCTGCTCCTGTTAACAGGAGTTCCCTTGTATGCTATGTAACTTTTCTTTAGGAGGTGGAAAGATTCTAAGGGCTACTGTGGCACAGAAAGTACAACTTTTCCTTTGTAAGTAGGGTGCTCATTCTTCTGGTGTTGCTGCTTGGGCTGGATCTGCATGCTCATGGCTGCCTTCCACTTCTTTGTTCCAAAAAGTTCTTTCCCTCGTGGCTAGAACCCAACAGGCAGGCCATGACACCCAAGCTTTCATGATTAAAAATTATCAGATCAGTAGAAATGCCTGGTGAGGGTGGGAATGAAAGTTTCAATCGTTCATTATTTATGAGTTTTTGAAAAACGCTCCAAATCCATTGCACTGGGGACCCAACTCCTCCACAGGCCAAGGCTGAAAAACCAGCTGCTTGAATGGCTGCCTAAATGTGAGAATTTGGTTTGTTCTCATGCATCACTGTAGTTCTTGTTACTTTTTTTTTTCGTATTTCCACTTTTCCTTGTATTTTGCTTTTTCTATTCTGCAAGTGTCCCTTCTCTTCTTTCTTGTTGCCTTATATGCCTCTTTTTCTTACTCAGCCCATTTATCCCAACCTTTAACATTAGAGAGAGGCTGTCTGTTGTTTGGGTGTATCTGAGCATGGAGACAGCATTTCATATAAGCTCGCATACAATGATATGCATCTGCAGGGACTGCATTAATTGTCTTATGGGAGAGCTTCCTCAAAGTGCATCACACTCGAGCCCCAGCTCTTGTTGCCCATCCTTTCAGTGCCCACGTTACTGCTGGTAGCACTTGCCCATGCACTCGTGATGAACTAAAAACTTAACAGACTTTCTGTTTTGTTTTAAGATTTTGCCACAATCCACCTTTATTTTACCAGTGTAGAGTTTCTTTAGTTCTCTGAGCATGCCATGTGTGTGCTGATGGAGCTAGTGCAGTAACTCAGGCTTCATCTTCCTTTTGTTCTTATACCAGATACTGTGCAGGGTCAATTGACTTGCCTTGGCATGCCTGGGTTTGGATGGATGATAGTTCTGAGTCCTCCAGTTTCAAATTCCAGTTGTGTGGTCAAGTATGGTCAAGTTGGAGGTTGGAAGTGATCTGCCTGATGGGTCTACTGTGATGGGATTCCCCCTGAACCTGATTAGCCCTTTTCCTCACTTCCTTTTGCATTTGTGAGAGAGGCTCCTAAGCTCTCTAACAGTTTGTGTCTCTTATCTTCTTTGTGTCTCCTCTGAAACGATTTATTTTCTGGGGGCATGCAGCACTCCTCGAATTCCTGTAATTTTGTTGCATAGTTTTGCCTCTTGCCTGACTTAAACCTATTAAGGAAAGCAAAACAGAGAAAGCTTTTATGCACCAGCTACTATCAGAAATTAAGTTATCTTCCTGTTTTTTTTCTTTTTTCTTTTTTTTTTTATGTTTGCTTAAGGGTAGAGCACTGTTCTCAGTTTGTTTCTCTTGTCCTGTATGCTTTCTCAGACAGTCTTGGGAAGGTTTTTAAGGCTCAGTTACTGTAATCAGGCTGTTTCCTTGGTTATGCCTAGACTATAAAGCAGGGAGATGCCTTGGAGTCCACCTCTCATAAGTGGTGGGAACAGGGACTTAGATTTGAAAAAAAGAGGGGGAGGGAGAAGGAGATAAGGGGAGGAATGCTGAGGTTTTATGTCTTATCCTATCAAAGAGTTGGGGTGTTCACCTAGAGTTTGGATGCATTTCTGGATTCTGCAGGTAGTTATAACCCTGTATTAGTTCTGCTGTAGGAATTATCCTGGACTGGGGGACCATGTCCAAGTCTTACTGGTTATCACTTGGGTACCATCTGCAGAGGGTAACAAGGCTTTCAACTCGCTCCTGCTGCAACCTTGTGAAGGTAATATTTCTTCTGACTGTCACATATGGTCACTGACAGATCCACAGAAAGAAGTTTCAGAGTTACTAATCTTTCAGTGCAGCTTGTAGCTAGTGCAGATGATGAGGCAGGAGCATGATGTTCTCTCTGGGTAAGCTTCAACCCTTAGCAAGAAGCAGCTTCCTGTGGCTCCTGCATTCTTCATAAACCTGTGAGGCTGTCCTTCAGTCCGGCATGGTGCAAACAGCTTTCAGAGCATTCCCACCAATCCAGCTCTAAAAAAGCAAAATAAAATATGCGAGTCTTTTCCCTTTTCGGATGTCCTACAGATATTGTTATTTTGCTTCCACATGGAATGAAAACAGAAAAGTGAAAAACAACTCAGCTCATTTATATTTTTCTTTATAAACTGCTGGAATACATATAACAATCAGTCTTGTAGAACGCTTTTTGTAATTGAATAAATTTCTCAGCAAAATTGAAGGAGATCTGTAGCAATACCTGCTAACTTGCAAAAGTTCCATTTGAGGAGAAGAGACAAGCTCAAATTCTTATCCATTACCATTATAGGAAGAGCTATTTGCTGTTCTTGTAGTTATGTTTCTAACTCCTCTCATCAGAAATAATTTTTTAGCTGCTCGAGAAGTTTTAGTCCAACCACTGTTTGCTACAGCTCCTGCAGCGTTGTTTTTAGCTGGAGAAGAACTTTCCCTTGTCCCACAAAATTTTGATCAGATATGAGTGGGACACACACTCAGTGCTTCCCTTCTAGCAGTCACATTCTCGGCAGCCTGTGATGCACTGTTTAGCTTCAAGCAGGGAATGAAGTAGAACTCCATGCTTGTGCCAGACCACAACTATCACTGGAGAGAGTGTCACTGGGCTCTTGGAAGCCCTCTTTCACCTGGAAGCCAATTCTCCCATACCTGCTTCTAGTTCTCTGCCTCCTCAGAAGAAACTATGGTCTCCTCTTGCTGTGAGTTAGTGAGAATAAATATTCTATCACATGCTGTTGTGCAGCTCTGCACATGCAGTGCCCAATCCTGTTGATAACTAATGATAAGAGTGTGGTTTTGGTTTTATTTTCTTGGATTTTTTTTTTGTTGCCTTGCTAGATTACAGCTCTGCTTAGGTTGAGAGCACAGAGCAGCTTGATGATACTGAAAAGAGAAACTTTTTTCATTTGTGCAATTTCCCCTCATCCTTTCTGAAGCAACCCTGGTGCTCCTTGCATCCTTTGCTGAGCTAATTTAACTCACTGAAAGGGCAGAAAAATACCTTTTTTTCCCCTCTTCCTCACAGATGAGTTCTAATTAAAACAATTTGCTTAATGGAATGGGGGGAGAGGATGGGTGATGCTCTTTCACCATATCTTGTGGCATCTGCACAGAGTTATGTTTTTAAAGAAGCAAAGAACAGTGGGAAAGCTTATGCAGGGCAGCATAGCAAAGGAAATTTCCAAACCAATTTCCAAGTGTTATGGTATTTAAAGTAGTTAACCAAAATGTCAAAAGTTTTCCCCCTTATGAATGTGCAGTGATAAAAATAAATGGTCAGACACTATGTATTCCAAGGGGTCCTGTTGCATTCAGGACAGTGACATGGGACAGGCTAGATGAAATACAGTGATTGTACTGCTGAACTAATTTGTACAGTGACCTTATCCTTGGAGCCTACCGTGATCACATCATTTACTGAATAAAAGGGTGTAAGGGCATTATTCTAACTGCTTACAGCATTATTGCACGCTATTCATAGAAAGGGGAGAGCTTCTGCTTTAAATGTAAAAATGATTTTTCTTCTAATGTATCATAAAAAACAGTTTTGGGGTAATCTGAACTACAAACCTAGGTCAAAACTCACCTGGAAAAGATGCATGTTACATTACTACAGACTGAAGGTAGATGCAGTGCCAGTGGGCACACATGAAAAATGTTAATTCTTCTTACTTGTATGTAATTTGCTTATATATAATTATTTGTGTTGGTAAATTAATCATGCCTTGGAAATCACCAAAAGCAGATTTGACAGCCAAGTGAGAAAGATCTTTTACAGATATTTTGCATTTCCTATTCTCCTTAAGACCATTTTAATATAAAAGTGATATATGTAAATTCTTCAAAATTAGTGAGTCAGAGTTGAATGACTCTAATGCAGTTTCCTATTTTTTATGCAGTTTTTCAAAAATAATAAATGTGTTTGGTGGCATTATGGTATATTTCAGTCTTGGTTCTTCTGCTGTTCTTTTTCTTGCTATTTTCTTGGTTTGGCTTTTAGATGTCTGCCTTCAGAAGACAGTGTGATATATATCCATTTTGGTTTCTTCCACCCAGCTCCCCTAGGTCCTTTTGCTGGCAGTGACACTGTCCAGAGAGTTTCTTCTCATCTGCCCTATGGGACTAGTCATCTCCATTTTCTTGTGGATGTTTCCAGTTTGAGAGCTGCTCTGAGCTATATGTTACATTAGAGTAACTCTTCTGGGGCAGACTTCTAAAATTTAGGTCTAAAAGTCCCCTGAATTGAGAAAACAGGTAAGAGACAAGTCTTCTCTCCCTTCCCAACCCTCTGACTTGCTGCTGTTGTTTCCTGGTCTTCTCCAGGCTTATTCTGGCCCCTATTATTTCGAAATCCCAAGCAGCAGAAGACCAAAAAGAGGATGAACAGGTCAGGTCTTGACCTCCCACTAGCACAGCTGTACTTTCCCCTCCCCAGCTGTCACTGTGCCTGGATCACCAGCAATGCCACAATCTGCTGTTTTAATTGAGTCAGAAATAGTGTGTAAAAGATTGTGAATGACTGATTGAAAACCACGGGGGACGTCTGTGGGGCTTATTCCTTCCTTTTGCTAAGGAGAAGCACTTGGTGCCAGAGACTCCATAGGCTTTTTGCCCGTCTCCTGCACTGCATCCATGGATGTTGCATGCTGCTATTAGAATTGGGCAGCAGGTGGTGAATTAAAGGATTAATCTGCCAAGAAGAAAAAAAGATACTTTTTTTTTTTTCTTTCCTTCTTCCTATTGCTTTGTGGCTGATGAGGAAAGAAGATGCAGCAGGTGCTAAAGCCCCTATTGCTGCTTTGGGGGCTCTTGTCCTGCTTCTGTCGTTGCACTTGCTGTCTCTCTCACCGGTGCCTTGTTCTTTCTGCCTGTACAGCAGAGTCTTGTGCATTGCTAGGAAATTGTCTAACACATTTTTGGATGTGGAGGCCTGACAGTACTTTGGAGCTGACTGAAAGGCAAGAAAGGGAGTAGCCTTCTCCTCTTGTTTCTCTCTTTAGTGGTTTTGGGTTTTTTTCCTCTTTTTTTTCTTCTTTTTTTCTTTCCTCCCATATGTCTCCTCCGGTTGTTTCTGTTGTCACTAGACTGTCTCTCACTGTCCCCAGCCAAATTCCTGCTCTCTTAAGATTTATTCCTCCAGACATAGTAATGCAACTGAGAGAGGCTTCCTTGTGATTTTGCTTTCCATCTGATCTAATTTCTAAATGCCAATGTCAATGCTGATGTTAATTTAACAAATTCTGTATTTTCGATCCCTTTTCAATGCGTGTTTCTGAAATGTTCCCTGATATTCTGAGCAAGTGCTCCCTCTCCTTCCCTTCTTCCTCTCTGTTTAGGCTAATGGTTAATTTTTTCGGTTCCTTCCTATCAGATATCTTCAGTCAAGTAAGAAGACTTTTTTCTTTTTTTTAAGAACAGCTGTCCAATTATTTTGGCCGGTGATAGCTATAATTATATTCTGTGGTCACAGTTACAAGCAAGCTTAATTAGATTTCCAGTTTCATGGTATAAGTTCATCACCATAGAAATGAGGAAAGACTTCCTATGTGTAGGATGTTGGGACATTGATTAGAGTATTTTATTAAGTATTTAAATGTGGTAATTCCTGTCCTGTTATGGGTGGTGCACATATTTATCTTGCTGAGTCAGATGCTATAGATGTTTGTCGTGGCATATTCTCCAGCACTGTTCTGGAACCTGTTTAATTGCTAGTGATCATTTTGGATTGGGATTTTAGGCTTTGCATGAATTGATGTCTTTCTAACATCACCTTCTACAGGAAGTTAGCTCTGATTAGAAGCTGATTTCAGCCCGTAGAAAGGGTGGAGAAATAGAGGGGTGGAAAATCACAGGAGCTGACATTTTCCTTTTACTGTACAAGCATAGCTTTCCCCTTGTGCGAAGTCTGGACTTGACAGAGCCTTGTAGGCATCAAGAGCATAATGCAGAATTAAATCAAACCTTCCAATAATCCTGATGTTCTGGGGTGGATCTAGCTTTGAATGTCAAAACTCTAGCGATGCTCAGATGAAAGGCAGCAACCAAGCACAAGATGCTGCTTTACCAAAAAAGTCCTGCTTAAGCATTAAAATAATCACAACACATATCTCTGCAATGGAAACTTAAGAATGTCTTTCTGTTCACTTTTCAACATTTTGCCCTTTCTCAGGGCCTCCTCACCTGTTCACCCATGTTGGCATAGGAGCTTCTTTCCTGGCTGATCTTCACAGCAGAGATGAAGCTGGATGCCAGCTTCAATTGTCCTGCATCCAGGTGGAGGTAACAACTATTTTTCCTTGTTCCTTGTCATCATACTGACCATTATCTGTTGCAGTATGAATGGCTATTACCTGTTGGAATTTGCCAAGATCTACCTGTCAAAAAAAAATAATTCTCTTTTCATGAGGCGATAATTTGTTTTTACCTAAGACTGTTAAGACTGCTTTGAAATTGGAAAATTGGAAGAGTGTTACTGATGTTACTAGCTGATGGCAAAATTAGGCCTTCAACAAAGTTCTGAATCTTTCAGGAAGAAAGAATGGAATTAGTTTCTCGTTTCCCAGGGAGCACAGAGCTCTGCAATATTACAGGCAACCACCAAAAAAAAAAAAAGCTTAATTACAAAATGACATTTTAAATTCAAGAGTTCGCAGTTTTCAATGATTTGTAAAAACTGACAGCAATATTGAGCCTACCTCAGTAGGCATCATTGAGAGCAGAAAGAGAAATGTCTTTTAGGCTTCTCAGCCATAGACCTGTGACTAGGGGATATCCATAAAAGTTCATTCGTTCAAACACAGGGGTGGTGTGGGCATAATAAACAAAAGAATGGTCCCACTGCAGGAAGACAAGATTGGTTTTATAGTAAATATTCAGTATTTTGTCATGATTTAATATATTATTCTTCCTAGTGTTGGTTAATAAAAATCAATAAGCTGGAGTCAGCCCTATTTTAAATAAATTCAACTACAGAGACAAAGTGAAACAAAATTTTGTATAATCATTTTACCAAATATAAAATCTATAAAAAGGACTTCAGCCACTTCATTATAGGTAGGATTATCATCAAGGAATAGAAATCCTTGGGAATTCATTTCTGATTGATATAAGACACTTGCAATTTAATGTACTGGTGTAGCAGAATTTAAGAGCACAATAGACTGTAAAGAAGAGATTGTTGTTCAGTTTGTTGGCAGTTCTGAAAAACAGAAAAAACATTTCAGAACAGAACATTTTAAGTGCATTGAAATTCTTTGTTTCAGGCCCATCAGCACTTCTTTTGATGTGATATGAATTTTGATTCTGATTTTTCTCTTGAGTACTTTTAAAAATGAAGTGAGCTGTTTGATGTGAAGAAACTGTTATTTCTGACTGCTTTTCTTTTTATATGGATGATCGAACAGAATGCTTGGGCTGTTCATGTTGCTCTGTTAAAATGTATTCTCTGATGAAGGGAATGTGTGAAGGGAAAAAGTGAAGTCCAAGTGAAAGTGATATAGTGGTCCTTCATGGCAAATTCTGGAGGACTAAGTTCTGTAAAAACAACAACAACAAAACCCCAAAAAACAAACCACAGACGACAACAACAAACAAAACAAGCTCCAAGCCTCCCCTTCCCCCCCCAAAAAAGAACTAAATCACACACACCCCCCAACCAAAAAGAACAAACCCCCAAAACGAACAAACCCCCCCCCAACATCCAAAAAACTACCAAACCAAAAAAATGTCAGAACCCTAAAACAAACAAAAAAAAACACCAAAGAAAGAGTAAGACCCCCATACCAGCAATGCAAAAAAAAATCCCAAACTGCCAAAAAAACCCCACAAAAAATTAAAATATCTTTTTGTTTGATTTTTCAAGCTGCATGAAGGCTGTTAAACAGAATATATGGAAAAGATCAGAGTGAAGCAAGATGGAAAATTGATAACTACTGAAATAAGTGAAGGGTTAAAAGTGACCATTCCTCTCACTAGGGCAGCAATGGCTAGTGTTAGATTTGGAGGTTTACTCAGTGTTTAGGAACTGGGCAATTTTGGGGTTTGCTCCTAAAGTTGGGACAGCAGCTTTACTCAGTGAGTGGAAGTACAAGCTATATTTATGTATGTGTGACAAATCAGCTTTCTTATAGCGCTTCAGTCTTAGTTCTGCTTAAAAAAACTCAACCAAACGCAACCAACTTAATTTTCTTAGCTTAAAAACTATTTACTGTGGGTGTCCTGATCCTCAGCTATGCTGCCCAGGTTAACTGTTCCAGAGCTAGGAGTGCCATGTGCCTACTTGGAGAAGATGCACTTTAGACCTAGAAGGGTACTCGATATAATGTCAGTAGCACTTACCAAAGTATCTATAACCTTTTGGAAGCAGATTTTCTGTAGCTTGTAAGAGACAAAATGCATTCCTGCCTGGCATGGGGAGAAGGACGTGATAACAACTAGTTTGTGTGACTTGCCTGCTTTGCTCATGACTACCACTTCTGACTTAGATGAGTGGGGTCATCCTGTTTCACATGATCACTAATTACACCTTTGGAGTACTGCACTCTGCTACCTGAGCCAGCTTAAACGTGAAAGCTGTATGACTCTTCCACAGAGCCTACCATAGAAGCAAAAAATAGTCAGTTTTGAACACAAGTTAGCAGAAACTGTGTAAAAAACAAAAACAAACCAAAAAAAACCCCAACTAAAATCCAACCAACCAAACAAAACACAACCAAAAAACCCCATGGGATTTGGTTGAAACTTTGATAGGTCTAAGTGGTCTTAATACTTGATAGATCCATCTGGATAAACTGAAATCTCAGTTGTAGCTTTCACTACATCTCTCCACATCACTCTGGCTCTTCAAGCACTTCTGGCAAGAGGGGGAAGTCAGCCCCCAGAATATCTCCTCAAAAGAGGAGGAAGAGGAGAAATTGTTGGGTTTGTGGTGGTTCTGCCCCAAAAGGGCATATATATATATATATATGTATATATATGTGTGTGTATATATATATATGTGTATATATATATGTATATATGTATATATATGTTTATACACACACACTCTCATACTCTGTGTATGTATTTTAAAACATACTTCAGTATATTTATCCCTGTTAAAAAAGAAACCATTTTTGGTAACGTAGTTTCAAACAGGAGAATGAAAATTTTGTGTGTACTTCACAGTATCAAATGGAAAGTGATGAAAGTCTTCTGATATGTCAATGTTACCAATAGTATATAATTTTTTTCAAGGGTTTGTGATGTCAGGGAAGCTGGGTTTGGGGAATAGGGGGGATCTTTTACTGGGATTCTAGGGAGAATAATATGTAACTTTTAGGAAAGGGGGGAAATTATCCCACTGAGCTTCCCTCACTATCCTTTCTTTAGACGTATCTGCATTTACTTAATCATTGTTATGTATTGTTTTAAAACAATATGTAATTCCTGTGCTGAAGGCTGTTTTTTCTCAACTAAGTTCTGTGACATTTAATTTAAAAACAATTTGAGTATAATTATTACAGATGTTTAAAGTATATCCCTTGTAAAATTGAGAACAGATACGAGAAAATGAAGTTAAGTGCTGCTATTGCATTTTCCATTTGGTTGAAATTTTGCTGTGTGCATTACTCCTGTGGGAGCACGCTAAATGGAGTGGAATTTTCATTTCATTCCTTCTGATAGACAGTTCCTCAGATACTTCTCAGTCTACAATACGCTTTGTTTCACCAGCTGGAGCTACTGCATTGCTAGAAATGGTGTATTTCATTTGAACTGTACAATAGAAAAATCATACTTGAGGTCAAAACCACTCCCGATGAAATGATTCTTCTCTCAAAACCCATTGTCAGTAACAAATCTTTTTTGTCCTGTAGGGTTTTAAACACAGTTTAAAACAGCCTCCGTGCCCTGAAAGTTGAGAAATCTTACTGCCTGGCTTCTGCAGCAACGGACTCAGTTCCACCAGTGACTCTGTCTTAACAGGATAAGCATTCATCTGTCCTCCTCAGGCAGCTACTAGGAAAATAACCAAATTATACAGCTGCAGATAGGTTTTAAATTCCAGTTTTTAAGTTAAATGAGTATCCTCTTTCATTATGGAAGAAATGCTAGTAGTTACGGCCTG
>BJBW01003842.1:27473-77098 GCA_004320125.1 Scolopax mira
CTGAACCATTGCATGAACAAAGCACTTTCTGGAGACAATGTTATCATTCTGTACTAATGGAAAAGTTCTTAAAAAAAATTCACCAGGAAACCTTTATGAAAGGTTATTTTGTAACCATCCTTTTAACTGAATGAGGACTTTATCTCTTTTGTGGAATGGCTCCAAAGATCTTTTAAAAGGAACAAATTTTGCATAAAATTTTTTAAGACTTGATCAAGGCTTTTATCCCAGTGGAACTTTATTGTCTTCTGTGGAGTTATTCATATTTATGTTGTGATGATAGGGATAAACTCTTCAGAAATTTTGTTTTTATAGCAGGTGATTAGTTATCTCCTTGCTAAATTCTGCAGGACTTCTCCCTGAGGTGTGAGGAGAGCGGGAGAGAGACAACATTGGTAACTCTTTCTCACATTTGCAGTATTAAGACTATGCTTTGGGGAATGTCAAAGAAACATGTTCTGCTTGTCTTCTCTGCCTCAGAAAAGGATAGCTTTCTCTGCCTGGCTGACTGTGACCTGTCTGATACCTGCTTGGGTCATCAATAACAAGAAAGGGCTGAATGGACCTGGATAGACAGGCAGACTGGTCATAATGTTGGCACTTTGGTTTGAAATATAAATGTTTTATTTCCAGTGTGTTCACTGGATACAATATGAAAATAATTTGCCTGATGCAATCAGGCATCAAGGAGATAATCAGTGATCTTAGTTTTTAATGTGTGAGAAAGGAAACCTCTAATCATAAGAAATGAAAGACTGTCTCAGTCTTCCCACACTGTGTCCATCTGACAGGGCAGTGCTGGAGAGTTTGCTCTGTTGCAATGCTTTTTTCTGACTAAGGTTTGGTTCTGATCAGTCTCTGACATCTCCCATGCGCGTGAGCCGTTTTCCCTGTAAAGTATTATTTAGTGAGCAGAAACCAGTGGGAGTGAAGGGATGAAATAGGCTGGAAGGGTGTTGCATCTCAGCGACTCCTACGTAGGACTGCTGAATTAAAAACTTCTTGCAAAATGTGTGCTTTTAAAGCATCTCTTACATTCTTCATTTATTCTCTTCCCTGCCTCTTAGCCTCACTGGAGTCACCACATGCTGGGCAAAATGGCAAATCTTATTAAATAAAGCAGTGTTAATCTGGGTTGTGCTAGAGAGAAGACGATGATGATGTGCACTCCTTCAGTATCCTGGGAGCTACCTGCTGTCTGATATTTCTAGACAGTCAAATGATGATTTCTCTTCCCCCCCCTCCTTCCTCCAGCTCTACTTTTGCCCTTATGTATTGGAAAGGATCCATCACGGGCATTGCTCTGTGTTCTGCTGACCAGTAGCAACCAATGCTGCTGGCTTGGGGGAAGGGAGAGTGGTGTGCTTAAAAGGACACTTGTTCTGGGACATTTGCACCCTCAAGTGAAGAAACTAAAGGAAGGACAAATGGCAGAACTACTGTGGACCAGGTGTTGCAGTTATTGTTGATGATAGTGGGTATGCTTCTGTTATGAATTCACAAATTAGCATGCTTCTCACTGAGGAACTGCATTTGAGATGGAGGCAATTGAATATGGAAGTGTTGCTTAATACAGGTGCCTTGGGCAAGATGACCTTTAAAGAGGGACTTCTGAAGCCTGAACCCAGGCTCTTGCTACTGTCAAGTAAAGCATCTTCCAGTACTTTATTGTAAGGAATAATTGCAGCATGATAACATGCTGTGAATGTAAATCTTTGTGAAATCATTCAACAATAAAATGTTTTGTTCTAATGTGGGAACCTGTAAAAACGTAACAAGAATAACAAGATGTTTAGAAACTATGGCCTGATAGGAAAGATGAAAGGAAAATGGGGTTTGTTAGGCAATAGCTCCTTAGCTATTTTTGTTATTGACTGTCCAACATACAGACGATATCAAGATGCAATGTTCAATCTTTCTCTCTGCTTGAGAGGAGAAATTAGCTTAATGTATGTTTATATGATAGAAAATAGTACACTTTGATTTAGTTCTAATAGTAGCAAAAAGACCTTTCTACCTATCAGCCTGGTGAAACACTGAAAAAGGCTACTTTGGGAATGTTTGGAGGATGTTTCACTAAAAAAAATCCAGGATCATGGATCCAGGACAGATATTTTATGTGTGTACTGTATGCTCCCTCAGAGCAGAGGGGTGGCTTGGGTCATGCTTGAGGGCTTTTCTATTTCATAGCCTTTATTTGCCATCTTCTGAACTAGCTGAAGTGGTAAAATCATACTTATTTGACAGCTGTGGCTTTTACCTTCTGTAACACTTTGGCAGAATGAGGAAAAAGCTGTGTAGAAAGTCTTTTAGAGAAGACACATTAAATGAATTCTAACTGTAAAACCTGAATAATCTACTAGAGATTCAAGATCAAATTTCTCCACCTGAACTGTTGTTTTGTTTGGGATATAATACTACCAGGAAAAATACTATCACTTGTGACACTTTTCTTCCTAAATGATGTCAAAACCCAGGGTCTGCCTGGCATTTTTTGATTCCACCAAAATTTAGATTAAATTTGGATAACCATCTTTGTTGCTACGATCTTTCTCTAGAACCAACTAATTGGGCTGAGGTGTTTGCCAGATGGTGAAAAAGAGGCAGATTATGTACTTAAAATCATCCATTAAGAATAAAAAGGAGTAAAAAGAAAGAGAGGACATTAACTGGGCTCTCAAGAAGAAGAGAAAGTAATGTGAAAAAAATGCCAGTTGCCTGCTAGTTTTTTAAAGGTGGGTGCCTCACACATTTCCAGCAGCTAAAGCTTGATAATGAGTTATATCTAAGGTGCCTTTGGCAAGGCTTGCTTGGAAAGATTATCACTGTGTATCGGATGCTCCGCACGTTCAGTATCGTGCAGATCTCTGGAGGATGGAGTTGGGCACCTGGCTGGGGGGAGGTGGTGGATATCAGCATGTACATTGCTAACAGTGGCAGAAGAAGGGGTGGGAGAGGAGGTGCAGGGAGGAATGGTGCAAATAAGGACGTCATAACCTCCGTATAGTGGCTTCAGGTAACTCAGCAGAGTTTGGATGAAAACTAAAGGAGGAAAATTGCCAGTTCTCTGGAAGCAAAATAAACATTTTGAAGAGGCAGCCTATCTGCTTCTGAGTTACAGCCTGACACGAATAAATTGCAAACCATGCCCAGAACTATCAAAAAGAGAGATGTGCAACATGCATAAGGTATGATTAACCACCACGTACAATTCATGCAGCAGTGAGAAGGGCATGCAGTCAGTCTGTTAACGGGGAGCAAAAGAGGAGTGAATGTTTGATGAGGAAGTTAGCCTCTCTCTACGTTAAAAATTACAAAGCTGTCCTACAGGGATAGCAATAAGGCAATGCTTATTCAGAAAGAGGCAAGTGGCTTTTTTCCCTGGTATCGATAGCAGCAAGAGAAAACAGCTTATGCCTTGATTCAAAGTGCATGTGACCTGTCAGGGCCATCTTGAACATAATCTTGTACCATTTACATAAAGCATGGCAATTTATTGTAGTGGGTATCATTTAGCATAGGCATCTGGGAAATTATTTGGGTTGAAGTGAGGATTTTCACAGGCTTGTAATCAAAAGCAAAAAGATTCACAAAAATATCCTGTGGAAAAGGCTTATTTTGCTATGAGCATATATGCCTGAAAAAGATCGTGGCCCACTCTTCACTGCAGTGTGGGTTGTGGTAGAAGAAGAATCTTGAAAACTGCAAAAAGGAGTGCTGAAAGAAATTAATGGAGTAGAAAAGGTTTCAACTGCCTTCTTAAGAGAAACTGAAAAATTTTTCAACCTAAATGATACTTTTTTTTTTTTTCCCCCAGACAGGATGCCACCTAGAACAAACCATGTCCATTTGCAGTGTTTTATTGAAATGAATAGTTCTCCAGATTCATATCAGTACAAAAAAAACTCCAAATCCCAGAGCACAGAGATGTTGGGAGCAGGTCTTGCATGCTCTTGGCAGGGGAGCTGGAAGGCAGTTTAGTTACATTGCTCTGCAAAACTCTCTCTACTACCCCTTTTAAGTACCCAAATCTGGGCATCGAAGAGGAACTTCAGTTGCTGTGAGCCGTCTGATTAAATTATTTTCTTTGCTGGGAATACCAGCAGCTCTGACAATGGACAGCAAATCCGGGCTGAGGATCAAAGGTGGATAAGTAGGAATCATATGACTTCAGGAAAATGGAGCAGAATAAATGGAGGGGCGCAGGTTGCCAAGTTGTTACTGAAAGCATTACATAGAAGTTCAAACCTCTGACTAATAAATCTCTGTCTAGAAAATCTGATTACTGTGTAACCTTGCTTTTAGAGAATGAAAGGAATCTGAAATGATGGGGTTTTTTATCAGAGTTAGGTTGATGATTAGACTGGATGATCTTAAAGGTCCCTTCCAACCTAGATAACTCTATAATTCTATAATCTAGACCCAGTGCCTTACAGAGGATATAAATTTGTTGCTTCCAGTCAAAGGGAAGGTTTGCCAGGTTTCTTCTGGTAGAGTAATGAGAGACTTCAGTCTCTAAGACAGAAACCCCCCATTTTTGTACCAGCAACCTGGGGATGTTTTTTATATTGGATGCAGTAGTTTGAAGAAAAACGATGATTATAATTAGTGTGGGAAGATTACATTAAATTATTTTTCTGTTAATTTATGGTAAAATAGAGTATCTTTATCTTTTGCCATCCTGATGCTAAAAATCTCAGGTTATGTATTACTTTTGGTGCAGTTGCTTTTCTTTTGCTGATCCTCTGTGTTTTGGAAAGTACTGCCTGGAGCAAACATTAAGAATTTAAACTTCTCTTATAGTAGAGGAATGGTATCTTGGCAGCAGTGGATAAACAAGCACCTGGTTTCCAAAGGTTTAATGGATTCTCAAGGTTTTGGACTCACACCAGCATTGGTATGGTTAACTGGCAGTGAAGTAGCAATCATTTAGTTTTATGCAGGTGCAGATGAGATGCATGTACTTCCCCTCTCAGTAGCTGATGTAGGGGGCTATCAACCATGTTTACCCGTGCTTTAAATGTCATGTTTCACAAATCTTCTTCAGTCTAGTTCATGAACTGAAACTGGAAGAGCAGGCTAAGTGAAACCCAAATATAGTCTCTTGTTGACCTTTCCAGTACATCTATATGGAGGTACTGAAAAAAGTAATCGGGACTGACACAACTCTCTTGCTTTGTCATATGGCTGTCCTGAGTCATTTTAGCAGCCAGGCACTGTAGGTGCTACTGTAACCTGCCTTAATGTTCTAATCCTGAAATAAGAATTCCATATGTTGTCTTTCTTTTAAATATCAACCATTCATAAATGCAAGGCATGTTTTTCTCAGCTTGTTATGGCCCACAAAATCCAATGCTTGCTGAGATGATATTCGTATCTGTAGCCCTTCTGAGAACTGTTGTCTTTATTTTAGGCAAAATTTTCCAACATGAGCACACTGCAATTTACTTACTAGGGCAGAATATTGACATTTTTCAGTGTCCTATACTCTGTTTAATACAAATTTATATCTAGAAGAGCTTAGCCATAAGGAATCTCTTGTGGTAATTTTGTCACAAGCCTCTAACCCATCAAAATGTGAGAACAATTTTCCACTTTACAACACAAGATCCTGCTGCTTCTTCTGTAAAACAATTTTGCAAATGTTTGAGGTGCTGATTCTGTAGACAAGCCTCATGGTGGTCTCTGCTGCAATGGTGGAATTCTCTGGAAAGCAGAGATTTCTCAGGGTGGCCATGCAAGAAATGTGTTTAACTGTAGGTGCCTAAAATCTGGAATTGTTTTGTGGCAAGGGCTTATGGGATTCCAGTGATAAATAAATAAAAATCAAGTTTGTTCTGTTAAAATTGTAGCTAGGTAACAGGGCTATGCCTGTGTGCACACCTGTGCTTAAGTCATTAGCAGTCTAATTGGTTCAAGAGCTCCCTGGCTTGTCATCTGCACAGATAAGATAATGGACTTGTTTGGGACACTGAACTGATTGACTGAACTTCTAGGCATCTTCACAGTGAAGTATTGGACATTTGGAGTAATATTTGGCCTAGTATTTGGTGCAGAACCTCTCCATGTGGAAATTTCAGGCTGTGTTGAAGATTTTGCTTAGGCAAAAGCACAAGAATTCCTTTATTTAAATACAGTGATTAACATGCTGACTGGAGAAGCTGTCTCTCCCATGGAGCCCCAGGTGGTTCCTACTGAAAACAGATCAAATTATGGATAGATAAGACACCTGTACACAGTCAGAAGAAACTGTTCCTACAGATGCAGAAATGGTCACGTGGTTTGTTATGTAGGTAAGGTGGTTGGAGGGATACTGCATGTAATTAGAGATAATAGGAATGGATCATGCACGTGCTGCAGTGGTCATGTATGGCCACGTGCCAGCAGGTAGGAAGAACTTGCAGAACACAGTTTGGGGAGTCTCACCTGACTTGGGTGAAGATGTCACTGCAAGGACCCTTGCACCAGTGTCCCACCACTGTTTGGACAGTCACCAACCAACCCCTTTGACAGATTTAATTGCCCAGGTGTGGGTCACCCTATGCTAAAATCCTGGTGATAAACTAGTTTATTTTTTCTTAACAAACACTTTGTGAATGTCTGAGTAACAGGTTATTTTTGTAATTCTCCTTAAATTTCTCAAATTCAGCCATAGTCCACACTTTTCAGGTTTGGTTTGGGTTTCCTTGCCCCCTCCCTTGTCTTGAAGGGAATTATCAGTGTAGGTTTCAGAGATGTTGCTCTGAATTTCTTTAAAGGAGATAATAACCTCCTTTCCACCAGCTTTAAAGTAGTAGTGAATTGTTTTAAATTCCAGGTGGAGCGTAATTAAGGAGCAACATTGTACATGTGTAAAAACAGTCTCAGGCAAGAGAAGAAATAATAGTCATTGTTTATACAAATGCTTGTTTAAGTATTCAGATATACAGGTGCTTAAGGAAAGGTATGAAGAATATAAATCCACGTTATAAACAGGATTATTGTGTTCACTGTTGAGAAGATAAACACGACTGACTAGAGATAAAGGTGGAATTCCCATATTTCCAATTAATTTTGCATCTAGACTCCAGTGGAAGGGGTTTTACTGTTTTCATGAAAGACACACCCTTTCTAAGTTATTGCAATAATTTTATTTTCAGTTACTTAATACATTTCTGTCCACTTCTAAGGTCTTCTAAGCCTTCCTTGTATTTTCAGAGTTTAGCAAAGCTCTACATTGTCTTAACTAAAGGTCTGGCATTCAAGAGAGGGCAATTTAGTATATGTTCTTATTTTGGTTTAAATCTGTTTTCTATTTGCCCCAGATAATGCATTTTTAAATTATAGCTACTAAACATTGATTATTTCTAATGGCTCTAAACGTGACAGAATTAGTCATTACAATGGAGCTTGGCAAAGTTGTTGTAAGCAACGTAGGAAGTTAGTCATCCAAGTTTTAGATGGAGAAAGCACAGAGGATATACAGTCCCATGCTGCTAGTCTTCTCATGAGATTCACTGTTCTTGCAGAAAAAAGGGACTGTTATATTTTTGGCTTTTGCTAACCCAAGCTGAATTCGCAAGGGCGGGAGGAGAGACTTTGGGAGATGGCTTAGACTGTGTTTTTATTTTCAAAGCTATAAGCTCCTCAAATGGGATATGGTGCCTTCAGCTACAGCAGGCAAGGACTTTCTGTAGGGGCAGATGTTAAGGGCAGGACTGGGCTGGAAACTGCAAAGGCAATTTCTATGCCCTTTCTTACTGTCTTTCCTTCAAATAGTCAGTTATTGAGATGCTTTCAGTAACGTTCAGATAATGATACTTGTCTCCAAATTGTACACTTACCCTGTTCCATTAACCAAACTCTTGGTAACAAAGGCAGTTGAAACAAACTGCAAACAGATTAAGGTATTTTTAGAATGTTTTTCTATGTGAATTGTTTGTAGACTGACTCCCAGCAGCCCTGCAAAACAACTGTAAAGCAGATGTGCACTAGAATGTATAGGGATAGGCTATCATTTTTTTAAAATCTTCCTTAGTCCTTTTTTTCATTGTATCAAATCACTGCTTATGACTTAAACTTAATCCCTATTTCCATAATTCTATGAGGTAGGTTTTTCCCTATAATGAGAAAATCTAACTTTGGAAGCTGGGAGAGAACGAATCAAAAATAAAAACAGCTCCACAGAGACTTACATGTAAGAAATGGATAAGTTGGTTCATTCCTGAATTTGTAGGGTAGGCATGTTGTTAACTTCCATCTTTTTCATCCACTTTTTCAACCAGATCAATTTTATGAGAAGAAAACATTGCCTTCACAGATATAAAATACTTTCACAAGTGTTATGGCTACATCAGTGCTGGTAACTATCCAAGACCAAAAAAATCCTTTCTTATTTGATAAATATGCCATTTTATCAGAGAAACTAGAAACATATCAACATCTGTTCTTGATGTTCTTTCAT
This sequence comes from Scolopax mira, assembly GCA_004320125.1. Taxonomy (NCBI): domain Eukaryota; kingdom Metazoa; phylum Chordata; class Aves; order Charadriiformes; family Scolopacidae; genus Scolopax; species Scolopax mira. Next base: position 35,917 of record BJBW01003842.1, read on the forward strand.
CCTGAAGTTGGGATCAAAACCCTACTGATAATACTACCTTTTTCATTGGAAGGGGGTTCCTTTCTCTGGCTGGTTCTGTTGAACAATTTCCTGGTAATGCAAAGTGCATTGTCCAGTGCTCACACTACCCAGTCATTGGCAGGGGATGAGCCAAAAACAATAAAATCTGTGAAGCTGACTTCTCACATGGGGCATATTAGTCGCAACTTTTCAAATATAGGAATCTTTACTGAATGCTATCTCCTGAATAATTCCTCAGAGATTTGCATCCTGTAGTATAACCTTATCAGCATGCAGTGAAATTGTCTGTGTATAAAATAGAAAGCAAGGAAAAAGAAATATTACAATTCCTAAATGTAGTTTTGCCTCGTCTAATATCTATTTCATCCTTATAGTGTGGAATTTCAAACCTCTTCCTTCTTAAATATCTACAAAGATCTTATAAATATGAGGGGAAAAAAATTCAGAGAAAAACCAAATAATATTACTTAGACCAAGTGTCCTCTTTCCAATAGAGATTAATGCTGGATGCTTTGGAAAGAGGATATGAACTAGACTGGTATTTAACAACTCGTCAGTGAGTGTGTTCTCCCAGCCCCAGTTCAGCTCAAGTTTCAGATCTGGTTCTGTTCCTTACATGCTCTACTGTCTCTGCTTTGATATCTAGAGAAGAAATGAAACCCCAAGCCCAATAATACTGTTTGATATATTCCATTCAAGTTCAAGAATTCTTTATGTTTTTTTTTCAGTTCAAGTGATATTTAAAAAAATTTTTTTTGCTTATTTCTGTCTTTAAGTACATCTTTTTTCTTTATTCCCTAATATTTTTTTCTCATAAATTCTGCGCTGTCCCTGGGGATATGTTTTGTGTGAAATAATGTGACTCGCTTTACACTTTTTAATATAGTTTTTCCTATTATGTGAGCTCAAGAGGCTGTCTGTCTTAAAGATGCTCTGTGGGAATAGGCAGTCAATGAGTATGAGTGTGTAAAAAGACTTTGCAGACTCTCTTGATGCTTGAAACAATTCATGTAGGTAATAGTGGAAGGTCTGAAGGGAGTGACTAAAACAAGACACCTATTTACCATGGTAGACTCTTGAAGTGAATAAAGGACCATCATGAGTGGGTCAGCATAACAGTCCAATGAAGGATCAGAGGAGGGCTTCTAGGTGATCAGTGAGTATTTTGAAATAGGAGATCCAGGATAAATGTGCCCTTAAATTTAACAGAGGCTTCTGATGGATTTATTGTGTCCCCTCTGTGGTGCTGCCTTAGATGCTGAGGTGCTTTCTGAGTCTTCAGTTTGGCTATATGTTAGCATATAAATGTGCATTCATGTGAGCCGTGGGCAAAACAGTCCCCGTGACTTTGTCTTCATTGTATTATACCACACGTATTTATTTATTTATTTTTAAATCATTAATGTTTGCAAAGCTCTTGGAAGATGACATAAATACTGAGTGAAATGCTGTGAACTGAAAGGTGAGAGGCAAGCAAGAGCACTGTTGAAAGTGTGTAAATGCTGAGCACTGCTACCTGTGATAGGACTTAACTGTGAAATGGTATAATTTAGCAATGGCAGTATCAGTTTAACAGTTGCATCTGGTTTACCTTTGCATGTTTATGCTGATTTAGATTTGCATGCTTTTGTGTAGCTCAACGAAAGCCTCCTTGAGAGGTGGGAGCCCACACCCTTCTAACTCCATCAGTGAAAGAGACTCTACAACGGTGAACCACCTGTTTGGGACCTTGTGAAATTCCCACCGCTGGCAATGGAAATCCCACAGATGGGCTGTCCCATGGGAGAGGATGTGCATACTTTCTCATTGATGGTGATTTTGTGGTCCTTTGGGTTTTGGTGGCAGCTGGAAACACCACGACATGTGCTTTGCGATTTGGCTTGAGGGATTGTCTAGTGAAACACGTTGGTTACCACAAGAGGCTGCGGTAACCAATTATGGTAATTGGAGAGGCTGTTGCTGCCAGATATGCACCAGGCTTGTTTTCCATATGCCACTTCTCCCTCTGACTTGTCCAATCCGTGGCTGTGCTTAGCCCTGCCTAACCCCACCGCAGTCCAAATGAGCCAGGTTAGCAGGAACTTAAGAGTTTGAAACAGTCTCAGTAAACCTGGCTTATTTGACTGAAACAAGGTTAAGAAGCAGCTCAACAAGATAAGATTCCCAGTGTCTCTCGTCTTGATTGTCTTTGCTTTCTATCTTTCTCTTTCTTGCCTGTTTTTTGTTCATGATTAAGACAGATCAAGCTGAATCTGCCCTTTCCTTTAACGCTTCCTGATTTATTCTTAACAGAAAATGCTTCTGTTAAATTCTTAACAGAATATGACTGGAGGAGGTTTTGATCTTTTGAATGTGAGAAACGGCTACTTTTTTTTTTTCTCCCTTGTTAATTTTTATGTCGACATCAAAAGCTTTGAAAGCAATATTGCAGCTGTTGAAGTGTATCAAGATGGCAGTTGATGCTTTTCTACTTACTTGATGCAAAAGTTGCTTTTCCTTCATTACTTTTTATAAAGGATTTTGTTAAATAACAATTATAAACTCATTAGTGTCATTATTCTAAATGAATCAGATAAATGGATATTTCTTCTGACAAGGATGCATGTAGGAAATGACTGATAGATGGAGTTTAGAAGAGGTTTTGGTTGAGGTATTTCATAGTAATTAGGCTACTCAAGAAAATAATTTGCTCGGTCTTATTGATGGGAAATTGGAAGCTTCCATTCTACTAATCTATTATGTAATATACTTAGACATGTTGATTGTGAGATTTTGCTTCAAGTGTTTTGTCTTAGCATCTGTGATTAAATTGTGCAGTAATTAGCTAAACGACACCCACTGAACGAGATGACCCTTTGCAGGCCAGAGAGGATAAGGAAAATGATTTAACAGCCTGGGTCTTGCAAGATTGGCAGAAAGTGACTCATGCAACATGTGTTAAAAAAAAAATAGAGGGGGAGAAAAGGTTTCCTGTGGAATGTGAATCTGTCTGTTATTGAGCTTTGCTGAATTTTAATGGCTTTGGATAAGCCCAAAGGAGAGTCTTCTCATATTTTGATAATTCTTCATCCATTTAAAACATTGCACAACAACACCTCTGGGAAGTGTAAAGTGGTATCTAGTCATAGAGTAGACACACAGTAAACAGGAGTGATAAAGGATTCTGCCAAATATCTAGCCAGTGGAGCCAGTTGTTGAAAAGGAGGGAAAACAATTTTTTTGGGGGGAGTGGGGGGGGGGGAGAGGGAGAGACTATTTGAATTAACAGATACGGTGGACGAGCAGCAGTAGATTCAACCAAGAAGCCTAAATGGAGGCAGTAACTTCCCATTAGCATTGTTGTATGTGCAATATACAATCTTTTACCACATATTGTGGGCATGCCTCTGTAGGTCCTGTGTCCTGCACCCATGAACAAGCCCTGTGGAGGGAGTTCAAAATTCACACCCCCACCCTGGGGTGCAGAGGGCATGGAGGGAGTGGTGTGCCTGTCTCTGGAAACAGATAATGACATTTAAAACTTTGATGGCTGAATAACAGAGCCAAGTCCATGCCAAGCTTGACTTTTCTGGGGAAGGAGGTTCATGAGCAAGAAGGCAGCGTAAAGTCAAGCTGCACAACCTGAATGCCATTTATTAGCACATACTGCCTAAGGCACAGGGTCTATAAACTCATGCTATTTTTTTTTTTTTGTTAAACAACCTGGTGAATTAGTTTTGCACATGTCTGTTTGTAAATTATGCTGTTATGCAAGATCCCTTTACAATAAGTGTTTATTTACCATTTTCCTAATTTTGGCTATTGCTGACCTTCTCTGTGAATGTATATGCTTGTTTAAGAGGATTGTTTTTGCTCTCATCCTTCCTGTGTTCCCTTTTCAGAAACAGCAATATTAGCTATGTAACTGCTTGTTTACATGCACAGTATCTTGACCTGGAGCAGATATTTTCAAGCTTTTACCAAAGTAATAGAAGGGCCCCCAAAGCCTTAATGGATTCTGAAAATCTAGATGAATGACTTCAAACTATGATTTAAAGATTGTGGACATTTCTTTGAGAATAAGTGTCTGAATAATGTTAAATGCTCTTCATGAAAAAGAAAAAAAAAAACCCACAAAAACCTGCCTCTGCTATAATATGGTTAAATAATATGTCAATGCAGTTAATGCAGACTGGTTCTTTTAATCTGAGAAACTGGGAATTTTGGGGCAGTGGGGAAAGAGCTCTAAATGAGGAAAAGCTTGAAGTATTTTTCGTTCAAAATTATAGATATTTTTATCCTTTCATCTTTCTGATTACATTTTTAAAATTAGCTATTTGGGGTTTTAATCCATTTAAATACAGTTCTGTTTAGATTGTACCAGGGGAAAAAAATCAGTACTTTCCAAATGTGTAAGTTAGAGTGTCCGTTTGCCTGTGATTGAACTGGGTTCAGCAAATGAAGAATTAGTGTGCTTTGCAGGATGCTTGGAGTCACAATTTCCTTGATTTGAGAAAACCATGTCTGGCAGTGAAAGGTGGGGTGCCAGCAGGTCTTTAAACTCCAGCTCCTGAATCCACTTTCTGCCCCTCTCTGCTCTAGGCAGGTAAAGGCCCGGCTCTCTAGACCCCCAGAGCTCCCAGTCTCACTGGCACTGGGAATGCCACTGGATGGCAGCATTTTCCCATGCAACTCTGCAGAGAGGCAGGGGGGATGATCATTAAGAGCAAAAATGTTGGGTGGTTTTCTTTTAAAAAAAAAAATAATAAAAAAAGAGTGATTGGGGAAGGAAGAAGAAACCATGTTGGAGGTTGTCACTTTGAAGACCAGCATGCATCTTTGCTTCAGTGTAACTTATGCAAATCTCCTTTGCAGTATTTGCCTCTCTTTTAATTCCCTTGCAGATAGGATCCGTAAATTGAAATGAGGAAATCAAAGGCAGGTCTGACTTTATTTTTTATATTGCTTTTCTAATTAGGGGATCTATTCTCAAGTTGGAAGTTGGCTCCTGTCTCTGACAGGAGATGAGCAGTGTTTGTGGGTTTTATCCATTTTATTTCTTTATCATTAGAGCCAATACCTTTTCATCTGTTTTGTCTTATGCTTCAGAAAGCAAGTTGACTCGCTTGCCTTGTGGTTTGCCCAGGCACTTATATGCATGAACTTTAACACAAGCAACCTAGTTCATTTCCATCAGCCATTGGGTTATGCAAATGATGTGATACCTTCTCTCCCACTCTTGTCCCATATGGAGAGCACCATAACCCACTTCTTTCTCTGTTTACCCTTTGGGAACAAACACCTCTGGCATACCTTGCTTTGACCATCCCCTCAGATATATTGCAGGCTATCACCTGAGGTGACTTAAACCCCTGACTTAGGGTCCTCAGGAGGTGGTCCATGGCAGCAGTTCCTCTGTGGTCATTTCCTGGTTTGCCTTCCAAGGCTGGCCCAGCTGCTTCTGCCCAGCTGTGTCTAGCTTTACTGTAAGCTCCCCACCAGGCTGTGAATTGGAAGACAACATACAAAACAGGAGAGAGCTCAAGCTAGCGAGCTTAACAAAGGATTGACAAAATAGATTGTCATAAACTCTGTGGTGTGATATTCCACTGAAGATTTATGGAGAGTTAATAATTTGAACTGTTTAGATAGGGGGATATGTATGTGTGTATATATAAATAGATATGTATGTATACATAAATAGATATGTATGTATAACTAAAAAAATGGATCATGTACACTGACCCTGACAATGGGAAAATAATTAGTTTCAGAAGGAGGTAGCAGTCTCATTCTTTGGAGATACTATTTTATTATTATTATAATTTATTATTATTTTCTTGTGGTTGGGAAGACGTAATTTTGTCTAGTCTAGCAGGGGGAAAAGGGGCAACATTCAGTCAGATCAGCTTGGCTGCCACGACATGAGGTGGAAATGGCTGTGGGGAATGATGGGTAAGTGTTTCAGAATGTGTGATCTTCTCTAGCTTAAACTCAATCTAACTCGTTCACAAATGTTTGAGCAAAACTCTCTTGCTTCTCTTTGGAGAGCTGGAGCTCATGGTCTGTTTCAGCTTTACAGAAAAACTCTTATACTGTTTTAAGGCTTGTTGTTCTGCTTTTTTCTTGTTTTGTCTCCCCCCACTCTTGGCCTTCCAATGCTTGGAAATATTTGCTGTTAGACAATGTGGTTTAATTTGGGAAAGGTTAGTAGTTTAGAGGAATGGCACTGTTTAGTTCTTCAAGGGGAATTGAAAGGTCAGAAAGGAGAGATAAATTGTGCTTCCTGGAACAATTTTGATTTGATTTTATTATTTTTTTTTTTTTGTGTTCCTGTAAGTTAGCTTTACCTAACCAACCTCTGACATCTATCAGGTGTGTACACTCGTGGTGACTGCCAAGCATTCATTCCTTTGTCATGGAAATGCTCTGTTTCTTCTTCATGGATATCTACCCTAAATTTAAAGAAAGCTTGCTGATTTCCAGGTTATGCTGTTCTGTCTGGTGTGGAGAGTATTGCTGGCATTATTGCTGAGCATTCAACGTACATTCTCAAGCTCCTTTTATTTTCTCCTTTCATCCTCTGACATGTATTTGTCTTATTTGTTTTCTGCTCTCCTTTGCCTTCTCTCCAAAGACAGGCATGTTGAACTGGCCAGAAGTTATTCTGCTCCTGACCTTATCTGGGCAGCTATTGAATCCCAAATACCAGAGAGAAAGGCACTCTGCAAATAACAGCAGCAGTGTGGCTCTCGCTTGATCATTAGGATGAAAAGAGAAATGAGTAACATAATGATACGGGTACTGGCTTTAAAAGGAAGGAGACTGCAATGCATTTTGGGCCTTTTAAAAGTACAGAGCAGCCCGGGATTGTTTCTTATAGAAATGTCACTTGCAAAAAGAGAAGCCTTTGAATGATGTGTCTGCTGTACTGCTTGACGACAACACCACAGAGAGCTGGGTGACACTGTTGGTGGCCCTCGGTTCTTTAAGCGCTCTTGGCCAAATAAATGCCATAATAGGCAGTGGCTATTTCAGGGCTTGACTGGCCTTCTGAGAGACCAAGCCAATGATTTCTGAGGAAAGGGAAGGAAAGCTGACAAATCTTGGGCATTAAGGCAGCTTAATGTGTCCTTGACTGTTGTGCCTTTAAAGCGTAGTGGGCTGCTGCAGGGAAAATTAATGATATTTTGGCTGGGCCGTTTGTAGGAGTGTGGTTTGTGGAGAAAATGGAACACTGAAGTAGCTGTAAGAAATGTAAAGCTGTTGTCTGTGTAGTGATGTAGCTGTTGTCTGTGATGATGTAGACATCTGCTGTTGTCTGTGTAGTGAAAACCCAGTCTGTGAGGAGAAAAGCTACTGAGACATTCTTCTCTTAGAAAAGGTTGCTGTGCTCATGTTTAGTGCTCAAAATTAAAAATTCCCAGTGTATTCCTTTTTAAAGAAAAATAAACGGTGCCCTATATAGACAAATAGACTGTTTTCCTATCAGCTGCAATATGTTATAAAGCAGGTAAATGTGCAGACAGGTGGTTAAAGACTCTTCCACCTGCCTTGTTGGAGAGGTGTGTATTGCTGCGTCGCTGGCAAGGCCACAAGGGGAAATTTTAAGTGACCTCCAAAACAAAAAAGACTGTAGACTTTGATTACAGAAACATAGCTTCAGGTCTTTGAGACAACTAATGCCATACCCTGAAAGGATGGTCTGTACCTACAGTCAATACTGTCTAGACATTGTACGTTAAGTACAAGTGTGATATGATTAACATTTTTGAAGCAGACTCCACTGTTAGATTGACCTGCTTTCCACCCCACGGTTTAGACAAGGTAAGTAGATGTATTTTTTCCTATTACTGACATTACTGCATAGGATGAGAATTGTCCCACTTGTCTCACCCCTTTGGAGGGGTGGCTGACACCCTGGACAGGCTGCAGAGATGTACTGAGAAAAACCTAATGAAATTTAACAAGGGAATTGTAGGGTGCTGCATCTGGGGAGAAATAACCCCCTGCACCAGTATAGGTTGGGGGCTGACCTTCTGTAGAGCAGCTCTGAGGAAAAACACCTGTGAGTTCTTGTGGACAACAGGATGACCATGCACCAGCAATGTGCCCTTGTGGCCAAGAAGCCCAATGGCATTCTGGGGATGCATCAAGAAGTCCTTGGCCAGCAGGTCGAAGGAGGTCATCCTGCCTCTCTGCTCTGCCCTGCCCTGGTGAGGCCCCATGTGGAGTACTATGCCCAGTTTTGGGCTCCCCAGTTCAAGAAGGACAGGGAACTGCTGGAGAGGGTACAGCAAAGGGCCACAAAAATGATTAAGGGCCTGGAGCATCTCTCCTATGAGGAAAGGCTGAGGGACTTGGGTCTTTTTAGTCCTGAGAAGAGAAGACTTAGGGAGGATCTGATCAATGCGTACAAATATTTAAAGGGAGGGTGTCAGGAGGATGGGGCTGGTCTTTTTTTGGTGGTGCCCAGTGACAGGACAAGAGGAAATGGGCACAAACTTGAGTATAAGAAGCTCCACCTAAACATGAGGAGGCTCTTCTTTACTACGAGAGTGGTAGAGCACTGGAAGAAGCTGCCCAGAGAGGTGGTGGAGTCTCCTTCTCTGGAGACATTCAAAACCCACCTGGACAAGTTCCTGAGCAAAGTGCTCTAGGTAGACCCGCTCCGGTGGGGATTTAGACAAGGTGATCTCCAGAGATCCCTTCCAACCCCATATGATTCTATGATTGGCAGTGTATTCATAGGCTGTGATTAACCAATCTGCCTTTGATTGATGGTGTACAGGAGGTTTGGAGCCGGGCAAAACCTGGTCTGTGCCCAGTGTGTGTAGGAGGTACTGAGCAGCCTCAGAGCACGCCGATGGGTGTAACACCTCGGCAGGGCTAGGTTTATGGCCTGGGGTACTGTATAATTGTGACTCTGGTTTATTAGCCAGGCAATCATGCACGTGATGGTGTCCCCTGATATATGGCAGCGTGGGGTAGCTCCCTTGTTTCATCCAAATGAATTATCAGCCAAGGCTTGGGTGTGATGGTGCTTAGGCAGAGGCTGGTAAAGCACTTGCGTTTGTTTTATTTACGTCTGTTCTCTCTGTTTTGTTTCTCTCTGTGTGTGAGATAGGAGCAGAGGAGGCAAACACTCTTAAATGATACAAAAATATAAACAAGAAACTTACTATCACCATACTTACACTTCTCACTCGTCTCTCTACTTTTTACATCTGCACATTTAATTGTCTACATCTAAGCATATATACCTTCTAAAGTAATTTTCCCAAGGTAGAAATCTGATTTACTGTTCTTGAATCAATCTCCACGCTTGTTTTAATAGATAGTTATGCTAGCAAACATCCTAACATGCAGATATTGCAACCAGGAGTCATGTCATTATTAACAGAATAAAGAAAAGAAATATAAAGCCTGAACAGGAAGGCAATGTCACAAAATTTACAATTCCCTTCCTCTTATCTCCACTGCTTTTTTTCTTTTTTTTTTTTCTTTTTTAAATAACAAAGAAAATTATCCCCAAACAACAAAATGAACAAACCTGGAAAATCCTGATGATTTTTATGGGGCCTGACTAATGACTTTGACCAAGCAAAATAAATTACATTGGAGCGGGGAGGAGCTTTTCTTTTAGCATCCATGTCCCTGGAGTCCAGGCATCCTTGTCTACCAAGGACACTGCTCTCACCTTGCAGCCTCCTTGAGCCCAATTCCAGAGCCTGGTGGCTCCCGGGAGCTTTCAGAGTGTGCAGCAGAGGCACCACAAGAGCAACGCCTCGTATTCCTGCTCTTATTGCTAGATGGTGCTCTTTGCATCTAGCACATCCTTTTCTAGCCTTTTTTGAAAGTATGAACTCAGTCAAGGAAGTATAAGGACTGAAGTGACAGCTGACCCGTGCACTTTTGTGCAAAGGCAGAGAGGTCTTTGCAGTTCCTTTACAGCACAGCTGTAGCCTGTGCCCGAGAGTAAATCAATGCACAGATATAGTAGTGGGCACAAATTCTGTGACTTACTTTCAACCTCTGTTTGCCTTGGCAAAACCCCATTATGGTCCATTTTCCTAACTCTGTCGGCCTCCCTCCTTCGCTCCCCCTGTGAAAAATGAAGAGAGGGGGTTGGGTCTTGCTGAGAAAGGCTTGTTAGAGGGGAATGTGCCTGTGGCCAGTGTCTGGGAAGCAACTACAGATGTGGGCTGCTCCTCATACCTCCCTCCATGCAGGGGTGCAGCAGCCAACCATCATGCAGCTCTTCAGAAGCTGTCCTAGAGGTAACAGTATTATGATGAAATATCTTTTAGCCTCACTTGGACTCCTAAGCCTGTCGGTGACTAGTGAGAGATAAATCACATGTTTTTCCACTGCTGCCCTTTATAACAATTACGTCTTAACAGTGGGAGGAAAGGGGATAGCTAAAAGTAGGTTTAATCCCAAAGGGATGGTTCATTTCCTCTAACTACCAGCATTTGCCAGTAGCTCTGTTCTTCTTCCCTCTGCTCCTCTCTTTCCCCTCACCCCATCCCTTGGCAAAGTTACCTTTGCAGTCACGGCTTGCTCATGGCAAGGATTAATGGTTTATTGGAATTTGCACACCTTACAGGAGTGTGGCATATATTCTTATGAATTTTATTGCAATGCACCACAGTATATCATTTCATTAAACTGCACACGTCATGGTTATTTGCTGTTATTCCCCAGACCTCTATATGCAGTTTTATCAGTCTCAAATGGCAATGAAATAAAAAAATAAAATAAAATGGAATAATGTCTAAATACATGCAGAGGGGTCAAGGGACCCTATATGCTGACTACAACAACAAATTTATCGTCTCATTTATGTGTGAGTAGGGGAAGGGAGCAGTTTCTTCACTGTATTTTAATTAACTGTGTTTCACTGCATGGTAGTAAAGATAATAACCATAACATTAGTGCAACTACTACACTATCAAATGCTTGTCACAGTCTAATATTCTCTAACAATATAGCTTCTACAATGGAAACACGCACAACAAAAGAGCAGCTTGTTTTATTAATTTACTAGGGGTCTGTGTTTTTTGGAAGGCCAGTATGTATTTCTGGGAGACTGATTAAAATAGAAAGAAGTATACATGGTAGAGAATAATATTTTCACTGGTGTGGGATTCATTTAACAAAAGTGTTCCTTCAGGAAAACACAACCAAGATGCTAATGTTATACCTCATTTATTGCCAGCATATTCAGTGACATTTCATAATGTACATCTGTCAGCCAGAGATATAAATGAATGAGGTGAACCATGCAATTTACCCTCAGGAAGTTCCATTAGAGCCCCCAAAGTATAATATTTATGAGGTCAGAATCAATTAATCAGATAGCTGTATTTGCTTTTCAGCTCAGCACGCTCCTCTGTACCAAGCTGTTGCATTGAGACAGTCTTTCCTATTTGGTAAGAGGAGTCAGTTTGTATGTACTGTGCATAGTCTGTTTTGTAAATCAATTGCTTTCCTCACACAGCTTATACTCAATACAAATACAAACTATAAGTTAAGGGAATGCAAGCTAAATCTCTGTCAAAATACATATCAGAATAGAGAAGACTTGTATATCTCCTGCTCATTGCTGCAAATCTGTTGAAAATGAGAAAACAACCCACGAGAGCAGAGTGAACCTCAACCAAAGATAATTGCAGAAAGCAGAAAGCCTTGTTGGTAAAGGAATAAAAAATAGTTAATTTTACAAGGTTGAAAACTACTGATTTAATCAAAGGAGCTCAACTTTTTATAAAGAAAACATACAGTACATTTTGAGACGTGTTACCAAAACGGTTTTACTTTGCAGCCATGTTCTGAGTGCTCGTTACTTTAATTCCCCCTCCTCGGTTTGACTGTGTGGCTCTTTGCATGTGTGAGAGTGCGTGCGGTATTATTTTTGTGGTAAATTGTGGCCATTTCCTGAGCTGTGTTCAGATGTCTTGCCAACTGGCACTCTAACACCCATGGAAGCAGCAGGTTCTTGACCCTGGGAGGTGCAGGCACACCGTGGTCCAGCTGAAGCACCACTGATGGGTTGCTCTGGTTTCAGCAATGCTCTCCTTGCTGTGCTGCCTGCCAGGGATCAGCCTGGTCAGGTCACTGAGGGGTAGACTGAGACGTGGACTCTTGGTTACTAAGAATTTGAGTCTTTCTTCTGAAGAGATTTTCATCAAAACCTTAAGCATAATTTAGATCTGGGGAGGTTTCAATCTGCATATGGAATGAATATTGATCATATTGTGATTTTTCTTTCCTTTTTTTTTTTTTTCTTTTTTGTAGACAACAGATGCAAAAGATAGATTTTTTGGTTGTAAAATCTGTGTCAATATGTTTGCACTGTCATAACTGATGCCAAGATGTGATCCAGCACTTCTTACTTTCTTACTTTCTTTGAAAAGGAGTGTGTTTAAGATGGTTCAAAAATTACCTGTTCTTTAATACATGGATTTTCTCTTCCCAGAACTTTTTTGAGGATGAAAGCGAAAGCAGGAAGGGCATAATCAAAATTACTGATAGAATTATTCCTAGCAAAGGATTAACTGTGGGAAAAGTCCCCGAAAAATGGTTTGCCTTCACAGTTGTTTGAGTAAAATCCATAACTTCTGGGTTTTTTTTTTTATGTAAAGCTTTCCATTTTGTTGTGGGGAGATGAATATCTCATGCTTCAGATTTGGTCTTTTGCTCTTGAAGAATGAGGATGGCAAGATATAGTTGGGATTTTTTTCAACCAAAACTAATGTCAGAAAACACTAATACATCCCCAAAACAATAAACCACAGGGTGGGAGTTCTGGGCAGGAGAGGAAGGAGGGCTGAGGTCCCTGTGTCCCACGTGGCTCTGTATTTGTAAGTGCTGGCCCTCAGAAATGAAAAGCGATGCTCAACACACATTGGAAAGCCAGGAGAAGGCCCCGTTTGGAAGAGGAGCTTGAGTTGGAACCTTTTGTACCACGAGTAAGGGCGCTCAACTCACCAAATGCTTGCTGGCCAAATGGAGAGGCGGAGGGAAAGAGTGAAGTTTAGCAATTTCTGTAACCTCGAGTGACAGAGAGCTGCCAGCCATGGGAGAGATCAGTGATCTGATTTATCAGGAACATAGAAAAAGAAGTTCAAATACTTGTTTTCTAGAAGTCAGTGCCAGTGACTTGAATGCTGCTGCTTCCCTTCCCGAGTAAGCATCTCAGCCATCCCTTAGGGAGTTTCTCTTTCCGTTTTGGGCTCAGAATGAAACAAATGACAAAAGTCTGAAGCAGAAATCTGCCTGCCCGTGCAGCAGCAATAAGTAGAGCTAGGTGTTAAGCCATTCTCCAATGTGGTATGCGTGATTCTCTTTATGAAAGAGCTAGCTTATCAGCAAATGCAGAATTTTTAAAGCATGATGTGTACACAGTCTGATTTGTGTATATTTATTCTCAATACCTAGCTGTCTCAAGACACGCTGAACATCGGCGTGTTCTGTCTGCTTGCTTTGACTCTCTTTGGGCTAGCGAGCGTTATTGATGCGGTATCATTGAGCAGCTGGAATTGATGATATTTTTCTGCTGTGTGATTTTGCTCCTGAAGCCTTGTAAACAGAGGGCAAACACTTCTGGAACAAGAGTGAATACCCTTGTTTGCATATCAATGAGTATTTGTACGGGGCCCTTATTCCCAGCATTTATGCAAATACAGACTCATACATGTGAATGGGTGTGGAAAAGAGAACAAAAAACCAGAATCAAAATGAGAGGCTGGATTCATGAAAACGTTTATTTTCCACTATTTGTCCTGCTCCCTACATCTCTTCTTGTTGGACCACGGTTTCAAAAATTGCCCACACCAAGTTTGAGAGTGTTTTTGTTATAAGGTTTCTTTGATGTGACCAGCAAGTAGAAGAAAAGAAGAAAGAATAGCTCCATGAGCATGGAGGAAGTGTCACATAATTGTTTCCAGTCAATACTCCCAAGTTTTCCTGCACTATCATCTACTATTGTTGGGCAACTTGGTGTCCAAAATCATTGATGATTTTAGAATGAAATGAGGAAGAAATCACTTCCTTGTCAGGAATATTATTACCGGCTATTCTATGTTAGTAAATAAGGCAGTTTGGACTTTGCCCTCTTTTCCTCAAACTGTCAGAATAAGGACACTTCTTATCCATCCTGGTGAACTCTCCTTCTGCAGCCAGGTATGACTGAGTCATCCTCCTGACCATTGATATAGTCACTGTCACCATGTAGCTGGGAACTGTCTGGGATGCTGGCAAGCTGGCTTGGACTCGGGCTGCAGGGTGGTGCCAGAGGGCAATACACTTGATAACCAGTTTTTACAGATCACTGTTCTTCCAAAGTGGAGGAAGAGCAAAGGAGTATGAAAAGAGACATTTTCACAATGCTTTGTGGCAAGACCCGAAGTAAGTGAAGTAAGGTGTTGCCTCTTGATCGAGTACAGGTCCTTCCTCTCCCACAGGACTGCTTCTTGGAGGCCTCTTTTAGACTAATTTATATGTGTCCCTCTAGATTTTATGCAGATTTATTATGAAAGCATTTAGTTTTTCATATCTAGGCCTGCCTTTTAGAGTTCTACTTTTAAAATTTTAAGTTTTCATGTTAGGATGTGCAGCAATTAATTACTGAGATACTACCATGGGATTCAATCCAGGAAATCAAGATAATGCTTCCTCTGTTTAGATCTATTCTCCTTTACCATATCAAAATCCCTGCTTTGCTGTTGATATGTCCTGTGCCTGGAGATCAGATGCCTATTACTCATGTGTGCCATGACCCCTTTTAACACTTAGAATTACTGGTTTGTGTGTTATTGCAAAACCTATGACATCTGGAGATGTCCTCCAGAATACCACTTACATACTGCAAGTAGTTCCTGGTGGCTCCTGCAGAGCCTCTCAAGCTGTATCTTAAACTAATATTTGGCTTCTAAATGACAAAGAGGAGAGGCAAAAATGAAAACTCTGTAGAGGGAGAGAAAGATAGGAAAATCCAATCATGACACATTCTCTAAACAGACTCTAGAAAAGTTATTGTATTTTGCTTGACTGGGAAGATTTATGATCTTTATGTAGAAGAAAATCTTAACAAGAGCTGGAATTAGGTAAGAATAGTATTCCTGATCATTTTTCATCCTGAAAAAGGATGTCAGCACTAGAAAGTTTGCGAAGGTAAGAAAAGAAAGAAGAAAGCAACAAAGTTTTTGCAAATGAACATATTTTTGGCCATCTGGGATAGGGAATGGTATCACAGAAAAGGAGGATCTGAAGATTGAAAATCAAATAATGCATGACAGCAAGCTGAAAAGAGGACTCAGGGAGTTGTTAAGAACAATCAAGCAAAACCAGGGAAACTAGTTACTACATGCAGAGAAAGATGCTGAGCAAATAAAAAAGATATTACTCAAAGGTTCTTTTAATTGAGAGTAAAAAGAAAAAAAAGCCCTTTCTACATCTAAGGCAGTATACAGTCAGAACTAGAAAGATGATCAGGGAAAATACTTGTATGAAATTTTGTGGGGAAGATAATTCATCTGACTGCTCAAAATTTGAAGACATTAATACTGTAAGGAGGATATCAGCTCAGTCTTTTTGCTGCTGAGGATGGTCTAGGGGCTCTAGAGGGGGAAAAAACCCCAAACAAACAGGAAAAGAGCATATGGTCTGTCCAACACGATGAACATGGGAGAAGTAGGTTTAGTGTTCTTCAAGTGGTTCAGTAGTGGAAAGCCAGAGGAGTGCCTTTACATTTTGGTGACTCTAGAAGAGACAGAAAAGCAGCAATGAAAGAAAATGAATCTAAATACAATAAAGAGTGTGCTAAGAGTGGGAGGGACAGAGCTGGGGAACAGTCCTGCACTAACATAGATATCTGGCTTTTGTAGTGGAGCAGGTGTGTACCTGGGATAGAGTTAAACAAGCCTATACGTACAGTCTGCAAAAGACCGTATGGGTTTGTCCTATATTGTACCTGTAAATATACCTATATTTATCTAAGATAATCCCAAAAGCAAAATACAAGGGAAGCTCTATGGAAGTGGTGCAGAAAGTTTTTGTCTCTTTTCAGTAAAGTGCATGCATCTTAATGAAGTCTGTCAAATATTTACTGTAATGAGATTAGCATATGATATATTAAATGGCAGTAAATGTGTCTCCTTTATTCTCATTTATATGAATTGGGATGTAAATAGGCTATGCAGGGCATACAGGGCAGTGAGTTCAGATTAGCCTGTGGTTTGAATTTATTCCATGTTCTTTAATGATTTGCTAAAAGAATGACCTTATTCCAAATTAGCGTAATTCTTTGTGAAATAATTCCATGGCTGAAAAAGATTCTGTCTGAATCAGTATTTACTTATTTTTTCAAAAAACTATATTATATATGAGAATTTCAGTTGTCAAGGGTCAGAGCAGGGTCAGGAACAATGAACTGATTTATTGCTTCTCTTCTAGTTGAAGGTAATGTGGAAGGATTCTAGTAGTCTAATGAGGGTTTTTATAAAAACAGCTTAAAGCTCATCAAAAAGTGCCATTATTTGATAGCTGGTTGAATGCATTTCTTGTCCTGTAAATACAATTGTTAAGCAATCAGCTAGGTTTTCTGAGGGCTATTATCATCAACCACTTTTTCTTGAAATGAAGCTCATTTTAATACATATTCTCATTCCAGGACTATCTCTTCTCTTTTTTTTTTTTTTTTTTTTTTTTAATGTTTACACTAGCAGAAATGCCACTGAAATCTAACAAGATTTTTCAAGAGTTATTGTATTTGGTTAATTACCTGGTTCATTCTTGATTGGTGGGTTCTTTACATGGTACTGTGTTTTTAACCATTTCTTTAATAAACTTAACATGTCCTGTACCAGAAACTTCCCCTTTAACTTATCTTGGAATGTATATTTGTATATGTTTTTTATATGAATCTATTCCTTTTACAAATAGAAATAATTCCCTTGATTTTCTAGTAAGAAAAAGGTTTTTAAGTAGATGGAGCTTAGAAACTCAAGTTCATTAAGACTCCAGATGTGGATTGTGCCAAGCTGAATCCAAAAAAGCTGATTTTAAACTGTTTACAGATTACTGCTTCGGCTTTAAACTGAGATATAACGTTTGTAATCCTAGTTTCCAGCTCCTGAATGGATCCTACTTCTCTCTACTTTTACTTATGTTGAAGTTTGCCTTGCCTGTAGTGATGGCTCCCCTGATTTCTTAGGCTATCGTATGCATATCAAAGTGGGTTTTGGAAAGGGTGGAAGCAGTGAGGTCAGACCCTTGGTGATTTGCTTTCTGTGCAGCTTCCAAGCCTACCACCTGCCTTCCTCAGGCTCTGGAGTCTGGGATGCTACAGCCTTGCACAGTTAAACTGAAAGGGGATGGGGGCAGGTCATTTTGAGGATGCTTCAGAGGTACCAGCCACTGTAGATCCCTTTGTGGCCTCTGTATGTTGCCAGAGCAACATGTTGCTCAATTTGTGATGAAGTCACATGAAGAGGAGGGTAACAGAGAAGCCAAGAGGCAGTGGGGCTAGGAAGCATTTCCTGCAAGCTTTTTCATGTGGGCTGTGTGCTGCAGCCTGAGGAGAAGAGTGAATTGCCTGGTGGTACACTTGTCACCATCTTGTCCTCCTTACCTGTCTGGCGGGAATTCTTTGAAGCTCCTTGGGGTTCCCTGCTTCCCTGATGACAGGTGCCTTTGATTTAATCTAATCTACCCTGTTTTAAGGGAACAGACTGTCTGGGAGGTGGGGTGTGCATGCCTGTGGGCTGGGCTTTGGTGAACCATATTCAGCATCATGGGGGTATGGGTCTGCACTGCCTTTGTATCCGAGTCAAAATGCTGGGGCCATGGTTTAGTAATACATTGCTTTTGTTATCTTGGCAGGATGGCTTGCAAATACCAATATCTATTCAGAGCTTGGTTTCAGAAGCTTGTTTTGTGGAAATTCCCTTTTCTCTCTCAGGTTCTCTATGCTTTTAAGAGGAAAGTTATCTTGAATGGTTCCCTATCTGGGGGAGTTCTTGGGTCTCTTCTGGGAGAGGCGAGAGGGTAAATGCTTCTGTTCAGGCTCCATTCTTGCTATAAAGTGGATAAAAACTTGTGTGAAGGCTGAGGCATGATACTTGGTTCAGAGGAATGTATAGCAAATGTATAGCAATTCGTTTTTCATGTAGGGGCAAGCCCTGCTGAGGTGTACAGTGCAAGGACATGCTGATGCTATAAAAGAGCTTTTAAACTCATGATCAAGGCATTCTAGCACATTATAGAAACTTGCCAGGCATTAGGTGAGGGGCTGCTGTTCCTCACATCCTGTGGCACCAGGGGCTGGTTGTCCTCAGCTCATCCTTCAGTGAACACCCTGGGCTGTGTACGAAGTGATGCATCTCCTCTTTGCTGCCCTCCTGTTTCATGGCTCTCGGATTAAACTGGGCAGGTTCTGCTTTATCAGACATGGAAAAGGAAAGACCTAGAAAGGTCTGGTCTCCAGCCTTTCCAAGCCTGTAGGAATAAAGGCCCACATGTGCAGGGGGTCCTGGTTCATAGCTGTAATGCAAACAAGAGGTATTAATGATAGACAAGCCACTCTGGATGTGTTTCAGGCACTCATCTAGCCCATCCCTCACTAACCAGTTCATAAAGCTCTTCAGTAATGGGGATTCCACATGTTAGGCAGCGATCTGTAGTCGGTTCCTGGGTGATCTGCCCTCCTTACTCTTCACTTTCCTATCTTTTGGCATCCCTGCTAATTTTTCCACGTCAGTATTTCTTGCAGACATTGTTGATTTCTCTCAATCTCTTGTAGGGCTGTTTGATCTGTGTATGATTAGAAGGAAACCCCATGCCCATGTTTGATACAGTGCGAACAGCTCAGTGCACTGTAGTGGTCACGATCATAGAAAGTTTTTCTAAATGGGAAGAAAAAAAAAAAGCAACAAAAAAGCATGCAACTTTACATTTCTTTTTAATTCCCTTGAAATGTGCCCACAGGAATGATGGTAGTAGTCGTCTTAGTGTATATAGCTACCTTAAAAAAAAAAGAAAAAGAAAACACATTTTTTCTAATCCTTAGTTTATCCTTGGATTTGGATGATGAGTATTTCAAAGTGTGTTCTTTCAAAGCTTTTCTGACAAGCAATGATATTTGCTGCGAATCTTAAATTTCAAGTGATAGGAGTATTTAGTAATTAATTCATTTCAAAGGATTAGGCTTTCACTGTAGATGTGTGGGTTTTGTCTGCCTTATTTCCCTTGAATCTTATAATTGCATCTCTCTCCTGTACCTGCAACACATTAATAATCTTTTGCTTTCATCACACTCCAGTAGCTCTGGTTTGTTTATATCAGCTGTTTCTAATCCTTTTGGCTTTCTTTACTTCAATCAGAAATGGAAGCTTCAGTGGCAAGATAATATAATAAGTGATAATAATATGTAATGATGCCTTCGCTCCCCTTTTCCCTCACCTCCCCCCTGCTCTGATAACAGTCACACGAGAGCAAAAGTAAACAAAGAGCACATGTATGCAAAAAAGGGAAAGATCTTTACATTTTGCTGAGCTTCTTTATTGCTGAAATGAGAAATGCTGGGTTAATGCTGGGCTCTGTGTACATGCTCAAGGAGTGAGATACAAGACTCTAGAGATTAAGGTCTGAAAGACGATGTTCATGGCCTCTGTAGTCTGACCTCCTATGTAGCTGAGATAATACTGATGTTCTCTTGCTAGCCTGGAGAAGGTGGTAACTGGGAGCATGTGTTATGCTTTTCAGAGCTGTCTTTTCTTGTTTCTCATCCTGGAGAGGCCAGCTGTACTCACCACCAGGGCATTTCCAGTGACCCTCAGAGCAAATGCTCTGCAGCAGGAGAGGTAAACACCAGCTAAGGTCAGCTGTGTTTTGGTGCCAGAGGAATTGGCTGCGAGCACTTTGAAAGGAATACAGATCCTGCTGGGGTCCTGGAGGCTCCGGACCACTCCTTGGACCTGGACAGGTCTTTGTTGTAGAATCATAGAATGGTTTGGGTTGGAAGGGACATTAAAGTTCACCTTGTTCCAACCCTCTGCCATCAGCAGGGACACCTCCCATGAGACCATGTCTCTCACAGCCCCATCCAGCCACTTCTGGGGATGGGGCACCACAATTTCTCTGAGCAACCTGTTCCAGTGTTTCACCTGCCTCCTAGTGAAAAATTTTTTTCTAATATCTAATGTAAATCTCCCATTTTTAGTTCAACACCCCTCATCCTATCATTACACTCCCTGATAAAGAGTCCCTGTTCTGTCTTCGCTGTAGGCCCCATTTAGTTACTGGAAAGCTGCTATAAGGTCTCCCCAGAGCCTCCTCTAGGCTGAACATCCCCAACTCTTTCAGTCTGTCTTCATAGAAGAGGTGGTCTCCTATGCCTTCTCTTTCGGATTTGCTTCAGTTGTCTTCAGCTTAACTTCTCCTTTGGGTCCATCTTTTGTGAGTTCTCTGGTGATTTCAGTGGGTGGCTTGTTTTTTCCTTGAGGGAAGGAAATTTGCCTTTTCTCGATCCTTACGCTTCTTTGATAGAAAAGTTTGTTCTCATTTTTAAGCCATTGGGAAATATAAGAACAATAAGGTAGGAACACCGAATAACCTATATATCACAGCAATCTGGGACTCTGCTAGAAATAGGTAAGGTTGTAACAGCACCTGATCTTGTCTGTGAGTGTGATAAAACTGTACCTTTTTTACCTTTGGCAAATCATTGACTGATGCTACAGAAAGAAGCGATAAGATGCGGGGCAAATTAGTTATTTCTCAGAGAGGGGTGACCCCTTCCAGGCATGTGGTACTAAGAGTATTGCTCCTCTCAGCAGAAAGAGCTGCTTCTGCTCTTTCCTTCTGCCCTTCCTGGGCAAGGAGAAAGCTAACCTCAACTCCTTATTTCTGCAGCCACAAGATTTTAGTTTTACATATATTGCTGAAAAGCAGTGAACCAACTCTGGCAGTAATCATATTCTACATTTGCGCCCCAAAATTTCTGGCTGAAAATGAGGCACAGCACTTTTGAGAGGTGGAAACTAAGGGAAAATTCTTTTATTCCCCCTTTAAAACTTCGTATCGGACTGAAAAATGACATGCCTACTCAAAAGCACACTAACCCTCTGAGGGACAGAAGTTCTGCTGTGCTCCAGGGTGTCCTTTGTAGCTTTGCTTTGGCAAGAGCTATTCACCTGTCCCAGGAAAGAAGGAATAAAGGGAGACTTTTTTCTACAGACAATCACATCACTGTTATTTTTAAATGGTGCCATTGATTATTCCTGCTGGTTTTATTACTGTGGTGCCTAGAGATGTAGATCTTTCAAAATAACCTTAAAGAGAAGTAGTTTAATACCTAGTTCCAACTGCACTCAATGTAAAAGGTGCTCATGATTTGAAATGAACTTGGACTGGGCCATTTGCCTCCTAAATCTGTACCTAGTTGAGAATGCACAGGATTTAGGTACCCAGTACCTTTCTCAGCTATCTAGTTATAATTGTGTGGAATGTTTTCAGTTTGGGGGCTTCAGTAGAGAGTGCAGTTAGTTTGTAAACAGCAGGATATTATAATCATTATTTAACAATGCTCTGACAATGTTTCATAAGAAATTTGCGGCAAGAACAGAGTTTGTTTTTTTTAATTCTATTGCTTTTGTGGTGGATTACAATATTCTATGCCTGAATGAGTTGTGCTCTTTTGTTCGACTGGAACCTGTAGACAGGCTCAGTTTGCTTTATGTTGAGGAGCTAATGTCAAGGGTTAGTTTAAATTGCATATTAGATTGCTGGATGGATTTTAACAGTGTTTAATTAAGGGAAATGTTTCTTACCTAAGATACACGGTGTGTGTTCCTCCTATTGCATTGTCCAAAAGTGGATTGAAAGATAATACTTGATCTCTCTGAGGCAATTTTTTAACTCTCTCTTGAAAGTGGCCTCTCATCCACAGACAACATAATGATGAAAATATATCCCTTAAGAAGTAACATGAGGGGAGAGAGAGAGAAACAAAGGTCGTTGGTCTATAAGACAAGTGAAGCATAAAAGAGACGTCTCCTGTGCTACTGTATAGACAAATGTGGGAATTTTTCAGTGTTCAATAATGAATGATACAGTCTCAGTCTGTCATGTGGCAGTTTTTTTTTTTTTAAGGTTTGTGTGTACTCAGTGGATTGACTTGCACTATTTTCTAGATGATAAATGGACATGGACTATGGAGAAAATTCACTAGAATATCAGTTGTCTCCTCTTTTTAGTACAGTGCAAGCAGGTCTAAATCTGAGCAGGCAGTGGGAAATTATTATTATTTTTTTTATTTACGAAGCTGTTTACTCAAACATATCACATTTAAAATTAAGAATACTCAGTGTGCTCACTGCTTTTATTCACATTGCATCTAACCGGGCTCAAAGACTCCAATTTTCAAGGCTGCAGACAGGAATGTTTCAGAAACACTAAATTAACTTCAAATTCAAACATGTTTCAAATGATGAATAAACGCATTTGATCAGATCATCCCCGTAGGGCTGAGGGAGGGATTATATTTTTCCCTTTCAGAAACCTGGTGTCAGTCAGTCAAAGGTACAACCTGTACCTACCACTTGAGTGGCTGTTCTAAGTACAGGGAGCTTGGCTACCTGTGGGGTGTTTATGTGTCTCCTCAATGCATCAGTGTGATGGATTCTCTGCTGTTGTACCTTCTGGGTTGCAGGTAGGAAAAGGAATAGGCAATTTGGGAATATGGGGCACTAACTACAGGCAGCATTCTACAGAGCTATAGCACCACGCTTTGAGAGTCTGATGCTGTATTGTTTGTAAAAGAAGCCTTTTGTTCGATGAGATTTACAGACATGTTTGGGCAAATAAAGCATCTAATTTGAGTGGTCTAATTGCTGACTCTAAAATGCTGTTTGCACATTACACTGTTTAATTACTTCAGTCTAGTAGTTGTCTAGCAATGTCTCAATCTGTTTTATCTGCCAGCATTAAGGGGGGGGGAAGGATTTTATTTGGATATCATTCACGGTGCAACAATTGTACAAAGCCATAAATGGAGAAGCAATGTTTGTCCATTTTAATATTTTTTGTGACAGTGCCACAATAGCATAAAATAAGGGGAAAAAAACCATCAGTGGAGCTTTTCTCTAAAGTTTTATGGTTCTTGACAGCAGTAATATGTAGTCTGAGAATGCAGTTCATAAAATAAATGCTAACAAAATACCAACAAGCATAGTCTCTTCATTGTTCCAACACAGCTCTTAAGATGAAAGGAAATTGTATGTGATCATAAAGGGAAGAGTATATGCAATTAGCCACATTGTGCACTCTGCTCTACTTAATTCAAATTGTAAGTGAGAGCACAACTTGTATTAGGTTTATATATAGACCCCTATAACTCATAACTCTCAACAACCCTGCCACAATCATGTACGTTCTGTACAAGGGATGAAAAAATAACAAGGCTGGCCATCTTTTCAGGACATCACACTCCCTAGTGTATGTGTGCATTTGTAATTTGTTGTCCTCTTGGTAATGACTGTCTAGGAAAAGAGCTGGAATGGAAATAGAGTCTCTACAGAAAGCTGTGCATCTCGATCTTTTTGAATTAAAGGCTACCTAACCCTGTGGGAAAAAAGACATATCACTACCACTTTGTACTTTCCCTTTGAATTCTTAGTGGGTTTTGGACTTTGGATGTTCGTTTATTACTTTGATCCTTTCCAATATCAACTGTTTGCACTCGTGGGAACGTGCCTCTTTTGCAAAGGTTCTGTGAGGCATCATGCAACGTCTCAAATGTTACTTGGTTTGATGAAGAGGAGGAACACCAATTCTTTAGAGAATGTTTTCTTGAAGAACATTATCTCACATAGGCCATGGCCCTATGAAACCTGCCATCCTTGGAGCCCCGTTGTCATTGCCTTCTCCCATTTAATTTGAGCACCACTCTGGTAGGCACAGAGAGAGCCAAAGAGAAGCATTTCTTTCTCCAGCTCTGAGTTGGACCTTAGTGTCACATTCTTCTCTATACAACTGGCTTCTGCTTGAAAACTTTGGATATGAGATTATAAATGCTATGGGAACAATGTTATTTATATTTTTAAGATTGCCATGTGGCATTGGTTTGTTTTGAAAGAGTAAGGGAAAGTGTAAGGGAAGTATCTGACCTTTCTGTAATTTCTCAAATCTCCTTTCCTCCTTTCCTCCCCTCCTTCCAAAACCTCATCTGTTCACAGCTGAAATCCTAGTCTTTGCTACAAGTCACAGTCTGTGTTTGTTTCTGAGGGATCTTTCCTGTGTTGCAAGACAAGAACTAGCAGAAATACAAGCACTGAAGTATATTCCCTGAAGCTTCTCTAAAATGTTTATGCCAGTGGCAAATGTCCCGTTTGACATTTTAGCACAATGGAGTTGAATGCAAGAGCTACAGGCGACTGCCACACGTGCTGCTGACATTTAGTTGCCTGAACTGGTTGGAGGAGGAGAAAACTCCCATTGCACTTGGTCTCTGCTCCTAACTTGCCAGACACTAAGATCCTGTCTTTGTTAGGCTCTGCTCTTAAACTATTTCTTGTTCAGATCACTTGGACTACATCTCGGGTACCAGTCACATAGCCACTTCTGTTGTTGTGACCTGCTCTGTGGCCACATCTCAAGTCCATGCCAGGCTACACAAGGCACACACTAACCACGCTCTAGATGTAATATACTCTTCCTTCTGTGCAAGGAAATTTGGGAGCATGGCCTGGAAGAAGAGTGTGGGATTTTAAACCAGATCTCCCATCTGGACGATGGGCAGGCAGGGACCCCAGAACATGCTGCTGTATCATGTAAATGTAGATTGTGCTTTTAATAGGTCCTTCTTAATTCTCCAGTCTAGCCACTGCTTAAAAGAAACCCAAAACCCAAACAAAAAAAAACCAAAACCCAAACTGAATCTGCAAATTAAAAGCTGACGCTCGTTCACAGGGGGTGTCTGTGTGTGTGTGTCTCCTGTGAACTTCAGTGACCTGCTAGAATAATTTCAAAGCACCCATGCTCCTTGAATATAGTATTTAACTGAATTCTGTCTTGACTGGCCCTCTCTCAGACCCTTTCTGCATACACCTAAATAATTTCTAACTCCCCCCTTCCATCAAGCATCTCTCAACCTGTGTCTGGTTGGCCAGTTCGTAGGAACAAATTAATGCTTGTGCTGGCAGTGTTACCAGCTACTAGGATGGTCACTCCACAACAAATTTTATCCACGATCTTTTCTTCTGAAATTTTTTTTGACAACTGTGGATGAGGATGGCTTTAGGTCTAAAAGTAGAATATATGCTGGTCATATTGCCTCCCCATCTGAGCTCTAAATAATTTTTGAAAGCTGCAGAAGTTTATAATTGGCAGTGGAGCTGAACAAATTAAATCCCCAATCAGACCGGGACTTCTCAGACCTAGAAGTAATAAAGATGTGAATGTGGTTAGAAATAAATAGTAATGTCTTAGTTCTGACCATATTGGAGACTTGGAGTCTCGTTGCAGGCTTAATTCTGATACAGATGTAAACTTTCTCCAGTGTTGATTTTAAACTCTATTATTTCTCCTATGCTTGATGAAACAGAGTCCTACTAAGTAGTATCCCTCTGTATATCACACTCATCTCTTCTTGCTGCTACAGGGAAAGATCTGTCATTTCCCCCTTCTCTTCCCTCTCTCTAAACAAGTGAAGGAATTCCCAGTCGTTTGCATTCTGATCAGCTATATTTATTTTTATTGCAGTGTTAGGACAGTCCGAATTGGTTAAATATTCTGCAGAAATGCACTGTTGTTCTTTAAACAGAAATTAGTTTAAAAGTCCCCTGCTGTTTATGATATGCTTTGCTTTCCTATTGAGCATAATTTTAATAAATCTCCTCCAACTTTGTCACTTGGGATTTTTGTAATGTACTAAGATATTTTCCAGCCTTTCTTTGACTAGGTCAATTTAGAGGTCTCATATCCATTACTAGCAGTTTTCTATAGCTTTGGTATTGTACAAAGAAAGCAGATATTAGATGATCTCTTTTTAAATATGTATTTTAAGAGGTACTAGAAACTATGAGTAAAATTGTTTGGACAAAATTGAAGCTGTTTTGTCTTTATTGTATCTCCTCCAAAATATTTTGAAAGATATGTAAGTTGATAGGTTTTTCCTTTTTAACTTGTTCTTCTTTTATTCCTTTAGGTGCGAAGAATCCACGTTCTGTTCAAGAGCTGTTTTCACGAACCCAGGATTTGGAGAGTTGAGGTAGGTTCTGAAATTCCTGAAATCTTTATCCATGTTCATGAACAGAATGAAAGCAGCACTAGAGGAAGTAGTGTTCTGTTCAATAGATGAGGAATTGGTTGGATGTTTTCATCCAGAGGGCAGTGGTCAATGGCTTAATGTCCAGATGAAGATCAGTGCCAAGTGATGTTCCTCAGGGATCTGTATTTGGATCAGTATTATTTAATATCTTCATCAATGACATAGACAGTGAGATGAAGTGCACTGTTGGAAAGTTTACAGATGACACCAACATGAGTGGTGCAGTTGACATGCCTGAGGGATGGGATGTCATCCAGAGGGACTGGGACAATATCAAGAATTGGGCCTGTGAGTCCTGTGTCTGTGTCAGGGCAACTCACAGTATCAATACAGGCTTGGGGATGGAGGGATTGCTAAGAAAGACTTAAGGGTACTGGTTGATGAAAAGCTAGACATGAGCCAGCAATGTTCACTGGCAGCCTAGAAAGCCAACTGTATCCTGTGCTGAATCAAAAGAAGCATGGCCAGCAGGTTGATGGAGGTGATTCTGCTCCTCTGCTCTGGTGAGAACCCACCTGGATCCAGCTCTGGAGTTCTTGGCACAGGGAAGACCTGTTGGAGCAAGTCCAGAGGAGGTCCATGAAGATGATCAGAGGGCTGGAACACCTCTATAAGGACAAGTTGAGAGAGCTGGGGTTGTTCAGTCTGGAGAAGAGAAGGCTCCAGATAGACCTTGTTGTAGCCTTTCAATACTTACAGGGGGCCTACAGGAAAGATAGCGACAACCATTTTAGCAAAGCCTGTTGTGATAGGACAAGGGGTAGTAGTTTTAAACTAAAAGAGGGTAGATTCAGACCAGATATAAGGAAGAAATCTTTTTTTATGCTGAGGATGGTGAACTAATGGTGCAGATTGCCCAGAGAGGTGGTAGATGCCCCATTTCTGTAAATATTCAAGGTCAGGTTGGACTGGGCTCTGAGCAAACCGATCCAGTTGAAAATGCCCCTGCTTGATGCAGGGGGGTTGGACTAGATGACACGTAAATGCAGAAAATTTCCGGAAAACGAGGTATTTGATTTTTTTTAATTAGACACTGTGGAAACCCATAATGTCTCTTCTGTTTCCTATAAATAGCTTGTCTTTCTGATTAAATTATTAATATTGAATAAACAGAGGACCAGAAGGGGAACAGGCAGTGATTGATAAAGGACAATTCAGTGAATATTCTTATTTAGCTCATTCATGAAGCAGTTTCAATCTGCTGATATATTCTTTGAAAATGTTGATCAGTTTAGTGGGAGTATGTGATAAAACAGACTAAATTCAATAACTGTATTGCAAAATAGGGATGGTCTCCTTAGATTTCCTCATTAGCCAAAATTATGTCAGGTTTTTTTAAGGGAAACAGGTTTGTGATATATGAGACAGTGGCTTAGGGCTGTTATATCTTAACGTTTTCAGCTTCATAGGGTATAGAATTTGTTTTTCTTCTGAATTTAACTTAACTACCATTATTTAGTGCTTAGCAAGCTATACAGATTGGGACAAACAGAATAATTTTTCAAGGCATTGACTCTGAAATTGTGTAACTGGTATATTCAGTTGCATAGCTACCATTAAAATAAAAGGTGTGTTTCATAAATATGTTGTTAATTGGGTAAGACCAGTATTCCCTAAGAAATGACACTTGATTCAGGGCAAAAGTTAAGATTAATTCTTATTCTTGTCTGATTTAGGGGGTTTATGGATTCAAACTTGTACTGCTGAAATCAGTTACCTTTCTCTTCTTGGCTTCATTACATATAGTCCCCAGGTTTGCTTTGGCTAAATTCTTAAACATGGATACTGGTCATGCACAATGTGGTTTTCTGGTGGAAAAAGAAACCTGTTACTAATAAGTGAATATTTCACAGAATACTCTAAAAGTGTTCTAGAATGAAATGTGTGTAAAAGATTTTGTTTTGACAACTTGAACTTGCATTCACTGTATGTATTTCAAGACCCAGGAGGAAAAAATAGCAGCTCTCACCTCGCAGAGCTTGTCAGTGCTGCTCCCTAATCTGCCAGAGCTTTGCTGGTGTGAGTTATTTACTGTGAGCTAGAGACTAGATTGGAAATATATTTATGGTGATACACATAATACGTAAGCATGCAGTCAGCAGTTACCAGTTCTGGAATTTTCCTACTGAAACTATTTTATTTGACAATAAATAAAAAGCTACTTGAAAAAAAGATGACTACTGAATATTTAATTTCTTTGTATTCAGGGTCTTCACTCCTACCCTGTCATTTTTCACTGTTGTTCCTACATAAATGTACAAGTTCGGTCCTTTAAGAATTCATCTAATAAATCTTAAACTAGATCATAGTTATGCTGTTACATATTCCTGTTGGTCATGAAGACTCGTAAGGAGAGGCTGGGATTATTAGAGGGACCTAAAAAGAGGTGAAGAGACCTAAAAGAGAAAGGCATCTAGTTTCAGTTTTGAAATTAGTAGTCTACAAAAGGATTTCAGAGGAAGGAAAAAGCTATTTAGAATGTGAAATTAGAAGCGATGGCTTTTTTGACCAATAAAGATAATTAATTTTGCAGTTTTCAAACTAATAACAGAGAAAAAACTCCCAGTTGACATCAACCAAAAATTGAAAAATTTGGTGGAGGCTAAAATGCCTTGTGGAAAAGAAAAGGTTGATCCAGGTAATACTGTGGGTTTTTTTCATTCTAACATATCAAACCTGTTTTCATTTTCTCATGCTAAATAGCACGTGTGTTAAAGCACCTTTTTTTTTTTTTTGAAAGTGAAGGGCAAATGGGGAGGAAAGTAAAGAAAGAATGTGAAGTGGTCAACAGAGGTCCAGAGCTCCCCAAACATCTTTAGAAGGTATCTGGAGATAATGGACATAAGAATGACAAAGATTCCTTCTTTGTGACATAGTTCTTCTCAGAATAATACTGAAATAAGTTTTAGAATAATGTTTAAACTATTACTTCACAACTGAAAATGTTTTCTTGAATTACTTCATATTTTAAATTCCTTTCCTTCAGAAGGCATAAGCGTTCACAGTTTCTATATGCCATGGACAAATTCACTGTCCCTTTTCATTTTATACATTGTAATGACTACGTATAAAGGTAGAATCTTCTTCCCCCAGACTTTGACTCTGAAACTGAAAGTTTTTTCTGTATTAGTATCAGCGTTTGGAGTCTATTCATATTGGCCAATTCTGTGGATAAGGCTTCCTTTTAGCTGATAAATTAGCAATACAGCGGCTGTCAATTTTCAATGCTTTAATTTTGAACCTATTTTAGAGATAGGTCTACAGGCAAAATTCATACTTAGGCCTTTCCTGTGCAGCATTGCAATTCCTTGGATATTTCTCAGAGTTAAATATAAAATGTATACTTATTTACATAGTAAACCTACCTACAGTACAGTACACAGTGCATGCTAATGAAGCTGTGCACTTTATTATTTTTTTCATGCACTCAACAAACGACTACCACTGCTTTCTTTTTACCCAGATCTTCCTCTTTTTGAGAGGGAAAACTCAACAGAAATTCTTTCCTTTTCATGCCTTTGAACTCACTGGAAATCTTTATCCTCTATAAGTGGGAGGCAATCATTTTAGAGATTGCTTGAAGTTTCTAGAAAATTGAAACAAGTAGGTAGGAGGAGGAAGTTATGAAAGATGAGATGCTGCTAGAGAACGGCTGAGGTCTTGCAACACAACCTAGTTCTAATTAATTTTGTGCATGTGGGACACAGTGTTGGAGGGACAGAGTTGAATCCTGTTGCCATAGGTGAGAAACATCTGTCATTTCTGTAATTAAGAGCCGTAAGAGAGGAGTGTTTGCTTTGCCGTCCAGACCAATGCAGTGGTGATTTGTTGGTTGTTCAGCCTCTAAAGGTCTTGTCTGCCCCCAGGCCGTACACATGGTTCCTCTTGGAGTTGCTCACGTTTTGATTGTTGTGCTCATGCTGCTTCCTGCTATCATTACTTATTTAATTGTCCTCTTGACTTTCACTTCATAAAATGTGAGAGCAAGACAGCTTTGACTGTGAGAGCCAAGGTCTCCTGTATTTCCTGGTGATCAACATCATCGGTTTTGACACAGCTGGCTTGTGTCCGTGGCTGCTCTGTGCTGTGGAGCTGAGGGAGGGATTTAGCTTTGCTATCTTTAGCCATCCACAAGTTTGCTGACTCAGGTGTTTCTATATTGAGTGCAGAGAGAGATAAGAGGAATGAATCACCTTTTGACGTGCCAGCCTGATGCACGGTCAGCACCCGTGTATAATACTAGGTGTTTCTCTGATGAATGAATTAAGTTTTGGAGGATGACTGTTGTGAGGAAGGCTGTGTCTGCAGAAGGATATAGTGAACTCAGCCTGCCCGTTAGCTCTGGGTTTCTTTTGTTCTCCACACAACTGTTTGTATTCTAGGGGAGTGAAAACAGCAGCAAAAAGTACAAGTAAATATTGGCATATGTTTTCCAGCAGGTGACTTAAATGTGTGCCCCCTCATCCTTCATGGCTTGGCACATAAAAGAAAGAACAGAGTAATAGGTCAGAAAGTTAACTATTAGCCAAGTATCAACACTTGCTGAAGAGTGATGGTTGGCATTTCACTGGTTTGGCAGCTTTCTTGTGGTGCTGGTGAGGCAGGTGTTTTAAGCCAGTCATCAGTATCTGATGCAGCTTTTAAATAAACTGGTCTGTCAGTAATATTTGTGTTTGGGCAGCAGTTGCCCAGCTGTGCTTGGACTGTGGCACTGAACGTGTCGGGAGGTGGCTAGTGACACCTTGCACAGATAAACCCAGGAAGAAGGTTTCCCCAGGGTTGTTGGTGTCCTCATCAATGTGAGTCAACAGACATCTTTTGGCAAAGTGGGGGCAGAGGGTGGGGGGAGGTAAATGTGCCGTGTGAGCTAATATAAATTCAGGCTGTGCAAAATCCCTGTGGGCTCCAAAGCAGAACCAGTGTTTGAGTAGGATTGCAGGTGGTCCTGTGCTGATGGAGGATGAGAGGGATGAGCACCTGACCAGGTATAAAGGGTTTAGCAGATCAAATGCTTTGCTTCTGTCAAACAAAACCCCAAAAAGGCTTTTAATTACCAAACTACTTAATGAAGAAGCACAGAGAACAGAACCATTAGCATTGAACCTCTGCCCCCTCGCGAGGGGTTTGGAGTCTGTGTGTGTTCTTGCTTTATCTCCGCAGAACAGACGCAGCTCTTTTGCAGGAAAAAAACTCTAGAGATGAGGACTGACTACATTAAAATGTCAGCTCACAAGCAGGGGTTTTAAAATGGTATTTTAACAGAGTATTGCCCAGGCAAGCCATGAATAGTAAGCAGACATAATGCAAAAGGAGACCATCTTACTTAAATGAAATGAGTTTCATTAGCCAATCTTTAAACACGCCAGTTACAGATGGACTGAAGTTACACGTAGCATAATTAAATTGTTTTTCCTAGTGGGTCTCTTTGGTTTTTCTGCTACAGACTCACATGTAATGTAAAGTTTTCAGAGTCAGGTTTAGATTATTAAGCATTCTTGAGGGGGAAATAGATATTCTTTTAATTTAAAGGGCAGTATGTCTTATTTGCATTAAAATATAAAAGTCATGGAAGGTGATAAAAGTGACAGCAAGGTAAATAAACCTGAATCTTCAGTCAAACTTGAATTCATTTGAACAATCTGTATCTCAGCGAACCTTACTCTTGATACCTCTGGTATGTTTTCAGTTTTGCTTTTTTGCCTTTTTAATATTTATTAGGACTTAATTATTTATGATATATAGCCTGGTGGAGGCCTTAAATTTTGTTTGCTTCATTTCCTGTCTCTGAGAAGATGATGGTACATCTGTATCTTCCTAAGGCACTCTGAAGATAAATTAACTGGAATGTGCTATTTAGACTGAAAAACAGATGCCATATAGATGCTGAGGCAGCACATAAATGGGTACTCATGGAATAGTTTGGATTGGAAGGGACATTTAGAAGTCATTTAGTCCAACCTCCCTACAATAAGCAAGGTCATCTTCAACTAGACCAGGTTGCTGAGAGCCCCATCCAACCTGACCTTGATTGTTTGCAGGCATGAGGCATCTACCACCTCTCTGGGCAACCTGTTCCAGCGTTTCACCACCCTCATTGTGAGAAATTTCTTCCTTACAGCTAGTGTAAACCTACCCATGTATCATGGTATGTGGCAATGGACACATAGACCTCTGGCTAGTAATATCCATATACAGAAACCTCTGTAGCAGCTGCAAAAGCAAACTTCACCTGTGCTGCACTGATTTCCAAACTGTTGCCTGTGTAGGCACTTGTTTCTTTCTGTGCTATTCCGTGGATCCTGTGCTCTCCATTTATTTGCAGCATTTATCCTATGCTGTACGTGTTGCTAGGGATGTGGAAAGGGTGGGAACCAAGGGAAGGAAGCGAATCCTTATTTTACATTGATTACAAAGTGCACTGCGCTGTACAGAAGTAGATGTACTTAACTATCATCAGGAGGAGATTCCCTGTGCCAAAGTTTTTAAGTGAAAATCTGAAACTGCACATCAAACTTATTTGTCAGTAGTCCCCCTGTATAGTAATTTGTTGGTTTTTCTTCTAGGTGGGCTTTCTCATTAGGATTCCTGGATTTTCTTCTAAACTGAAATATTTGATTTATTATCTTTTTTAATGTGTATTTACAAGAAAAATGTAGAGCTAGATCTCCATAAATACACCATACTGGGACTGCTTAGGTCAAATCGCAGTCAGGAAAGCTGTTCCCAGAATTCAAATACAAATTTGGCTTCAGATTGCAAAACATCCCTAGAATAAAACTCCCTAGAGTTTAAAACATATGCTAATATATTCATACTAAGTTAAATGGGAAGACCTATTTCTGTCTTTAGGCTGAGAGTCTTAAACCAATAATGTGGCTAGGGGATTATTGTTAGTTGAAGAAAAAGTATCAGCTACAGTTACATAGGCAACTGAGAACTGTGAAATTTGGAGGAAAAAACTCAGTAAAAGTATCATTCATGAAAAAAAGAAGGGAGGGAGGAAAAAGCCCTCTTAGCAGTATTTATGTATTCCATGTATAATACCATGTATTCTGTTTCCTTCTTAAGGCTTTCTCATATTCCTCCTGTCCTATTGCTTTCTTTTACCAACGTGGGCGAGATGTTCAGATATAGCCTAACCAAAACTACCAATTTTGGCTGACTGATTTCACCAGATGTCTGACAGCTGAGAATCTGACTCAGGTTACCTTTTTCTGAAGGAACCTGTGGGTAACTTGACTTCTGTGGACTTGAGAGAAGATCAGACCTATACCTACTGAAAAGGGCTGGAAACTGTAAGTCCTAATTCTTTTATTCTGCTGGTGCAAGCAAGACCTAACTCTGCTGAATTGGGTGAATTAACCCTTCTCTTGAAACTGAAAATGACACAAGAACCAAAAGTAGCTGTTTAGTAATAACCTAGATAACAGATAATTAAAAACATGACAGAGGCCATTAAAGGGTGAATTCTAATTGCACAGTCCCAAGAAAATGATAACCTTTTATGATAACTGCTCAAAGAAACCACAGTGAGATAAGAGTTGTTTGTATGTCTGCTTAGCTACTAAGATGTGTTAGTGAAAGTGTAAACACTGTCTGTCTGTGGATACAGTGCAGTTTGCATAATTGAAACACCAGAGGGAACAAATTTGTTTTTAAAGAATTGGCAGTGATACAAAGCGTTCAAGCCTCAATGTTCAAAACCTCCTGAAATTGCCTTAAAAGTGAGACTTGACAAATAATCATGGTTTCTTTACAGTTGCCTTCTGAGCCATTAGATTTGGGTCACACATTGTTTTCTCAGTCATATAATCCCAGGGCTCTAGTCCTTGCAGCTTGAAAAATACCTGTTATTGTCTGCTTGACAATGAAGGTGAGAGAGCTGGCAATAAGCTAAAAGTGACATTGAGTCTTAAAAAGATAGAACTGAATTTTATAGTTTTTCAAACAAAAGTGCCATTCAGATCAATGGGACTTCAGCAGAGCGGATGATTAAAAAGAGGAAAGGAAAAAAAAATTTTTTTGATAACTGCAAACTAAAAGTGATGCTTAGATTCAAGGGGAAACTTTGGTTGGCTTTCAGCTGCAGCCTGCCTCCCATCCAAACCGGTGGCTGCTGATTCATTAGGATTAGTCTGTAGGAGCCTGTTCAATGGCCGGGGGTGGCACTTGGCAGCCAGGCTGGGGTGCCCTGGGGCTGCCATCCTGTCGTGGAGCTGATTTGGCTTCTCTTTGCCTTTTCAGGGGCTGTTTGCTGCCAGTGTTGACACGACACCTCTCCCCGAGCCTGCTTTCTGCTCTCGCACCTCAGCTTTGTTGAAGCCTCTCATCTCCTCTCGTCCTTCCCACCTCGACCTTCTTTTTTTTTTTTTTTTTAATTATTCTTTCTTTTCTTTTAAATTTGATTCAATCCTTCCAACATCTGTCCCAGTTTTTTGGAATGTTTTGGTAAAGGGGGAAAGAAAAGACAGCTTTCCAATTGTAGCAAAGCCCGGGACAGGCACAGAACGGGCCATTAAGCAGGAGCCCTTGCGTGAGCCCTGGGCAGGTGTCTGGGAAGTGTGAGGGTGAGCACACACCACCTCCCACGTGAACTGTGTGGGAGACACAGGGATGTGCATTTGCAATGTCCCAGGATAGATCTTCTGCTCCCTGGGCATGTAGGTGGATTTCTGCTGATGCGATTAAAGTTTGACCCGGCTGCTTCGGACTTCATCTGAAGTCACTGCGTTTTGCTCTCCCTGAGTCTCTTCCATGCTCTTTTAGATGAATGTATGCTCACTGCGTTTCTGAACAATATTTTGGGTGCCTTGATATGTCAGAAACAGTCTGTTAAGCCTGAGGCTAGCACCCGGGTTGTCCCTGGCCATGCTGCTCTTCTCCCATTCCTGGTGTACAGGATAGCCCTGCAGATGCAGGGCTCCTTGGGTACCAGCAGCAGCCCTTGGCTTTAGTGGAGCCCAGTTGATTGAGACAACTGTTGTTCCACCTCCTTCAGGTTGTGGTTGCCTTTTTTATGGCAGAGTACAAAAACATGTGTTGGCTGCTGATGTAGGTGGTAATAAAGTTTGAAAAGAGAGATGGAGAAAGATAAAAGATGTGGTGGCATTTCTTTGCCAATGTTAGCTGGAAAGCAGGGACAACTGTAAGGAGGACTGAGATTTTGAAGGGCACTCAAGGACGTTGTTGTGGTTAGCAGTTGAGACTTGGCAATAAAATAAGGAGTTGAGTAGAGGGGACTCTGATAAACTGGCTTCCGTGGGTGTCATGGCCAGCCAAGTGTGGGGATGAGGAGCAAGAAAATGCTGAGAGGAAAAATGGGCAAGGAGGAACTGACAGACTGTGGGAACAAACATAAGAAATGCAGGCTTTGGAGAACAACTAGACTGCTGGTTGAACAAGCTCTGATGTAAAGTCCCTTCTTTACATTAACAAGACATTAACAACCCTTCCAAAATTCAGTCCTCGGTAGGGACTTTTGTTTTTATATGGAATGCGTAAGTAGCCGACTTTGTTTCTTCTGTTTTTCTTCTATTTTCTTCTTCTTCTGTTGTTCTCTATTTTGGGGCTAATAATAGTAAAGCTCAAGAGGAAAACATTTTGATCATCACTGGTCCTTTAATTATGATGCAAGCTTAAGCACCAGGGGGTAGTGCTGGCTGTGTACAGTTGCAAAAATTCCATGTGCTGAGAAGAACCATACACTGTGAGAGGTAGACGCCTGACAAACGTGTAATTTTTTTCCTGTCTTCTGCAGCACTGTGTAAATTATGTATAGCAGCACAACATTATTCCTGGCAAAATATTCCCATCAAGATATTGCTCCTTGTAAATCATCAGAGAAGGTGAGAAACAGATTCTTGTGTTGTTAAGACAGGCTGTGCAGGTCCCACTTCAAAGAAAGTTGCTCTGAGACATTTTGACACTTGGAAAGTTTCAGGTTGCTTTGTACCTTGTGCAGAAAAGACATACTGTTCTGGGAGTGGTGCACCCTTGTATAAAATCATCATCTTTCTCAGTTCTTCCTTATCAGAATCTGGTGCTGGGGTCTGTGTGCTACAGCTTTGCCTGCAACGTGGCTCTGGCAGGGGTCCCTGGGTCTGCTCAGATTCCTGCCATTCACTGTTGCCCTTTTCCTCCTCTGGAGGAGGAGCTGTTTGAGGAAACAAGCTCTCCTTCCCTCCCATCCATCCTTTCTCTGGTTGTCAGCGCTGTAAAATCTGTTTTTAAAAAAAAAACCCAAACATTACTGGCTTATTTCAAACCTGCCATGTGCAGCACACTCGTTGGCACCCTTGGTGCAAGATGTTTTAGCTCCAGCTGATAATTCTGCTCCATTGATTTTTACATGTGATTTGAGGAGAAGCTGAGGCTGCACTACGTACATGGACTAACTCCCTGTCAAGAGCAGTGAGAGTCCTGGTGCAGGACACCAGTGGCTGTTGTGCCTTTTCCCTGATACCTTTGCTTAAATAATAATAAATTCATTTTCAGGAAAGAAAACAAACCTGGTAGGGCCCTGTTAATGGGTTTTTAGCAGCCTTATGCGGCAGGGTGTTGGCTGCCTAAATTCTTCCCCTTCCAGCTTTTCCCCTGTGTTCTTGCAGTAATTAGCTGTTTGGGGTGCCTGTGGTATTTATAATACACATCACTTTCACTACAGAAGGGCTCCTCCATCTCCCAGCAGGATGAAACCCAGTGCTTCGACCACTGTCACAAGGTTGGCCGTCCAAGAGCGATCGATTTCTAAATGTTCCTGAACCTTGGGTGACCTGAAATATAGCAGCAAGTATTACAAGCTGGGACATCTGGTGGACAATAAAACATTTTCTTTTTTTCGTTTGTTTTTACATGAAGCAGCTGCACTTGAGCAGATGACCAGGGGCTGTGCAATCAAAGTGTGAATAGCTGAATTAGCTAATTGTATTAGGCTTCTTAGGCACTTATTTAAATGCTGCATGCTCTTTTTTTAATTTTGCTTTATTAACATCTACCAAAAACACAGCAGTGTTGGCATTATGGTTATTAGTGACTTATTTGCTTCATTAAAATTTACAGCACGTTTTACATTCACCATCTGGGACAGCTTCTCCCATGTTTATGGTTAAAATGTAACTTAAAGCCAGGCCTAATAGTCTAAAATAAAAGATTTTATAGATAAAACTCTTTCTTCGGATGCCAGTGTTACCTCTTTTCTCCAGCGCCCTTGTGTGCAAACAGAATGTTATTTTGCCCAGTCACCATGGTACAACCTAGCGCTAGGATACGGCCAAATATTTCTGCTTTCAATAAACAACGTTTTATGGAAGGAAAAGGTCAATCCTGCTATTACTTGGAACACTGCAAGCTTATGGAGTATGGCTGGGGAGGGAATTAGAGTACTGGGAGAAACTTCAGACTAAAGGACCTTCTGGGTCACCGAGCCTAAACCCCTGCCATTACAAGTAACTACCTTGGATAATCCCTTTCCAAAGGATTGGAGCAAGAATAAACAGTGTAAGAGAAATGTGAATGTGTTGAAAGGGAACACATATCAGCAAGGCTCTGAAACCAAGCTGATGTACCTCTACAGTTTCCAGGCTTGAGTTGCCTTGTTTCTGAGCATTTCAAAGCCTGGGCAGAGTATGTTCAAGTATGTCTTTGCTTAACTGCATGCACATAGCTTTTAACTCTTCCTCCCTTTTCCTGCTTTTCTTTACTGTTGAGTAATGAGGCTGGGAAACCCACTTTCTTGTTTACTCAGGCTGGGAATGTGGAAAAAGTGCTGTGTGTTGAGAGGGAAAAGTGAAGGGAGAAGGAGAAGAGTGCGTGATATATAGTACTAAGAACACATGCTCTCCCCACCACTTTGAGTCTGAAAAAGAAGTCAATTCAAATTTCAAAATAGTGTTTTTTCTCAGTGTTACTACTTGGCATGCTAAACATTGAAAAATTCATTCACTGTTTGCTTGATTTTTCTCCCTCCCCTTTTTAATTCTTCAAGAAAATGTCCGTTCTCCACAAAGCAAAATTTTGAAACAAGCAAACAAAAATATGAAAACTTAGAGGGCTAATCAGCTCTTAGAGCACTCAGGTCTTCTCCAGGTCACTGACTGAAGGTGGATTTCTAATGTGGGATCTCCAGGCACATTCATGTATCCTGGGATGTTACAGGTTTACATGTGCACTTGTGACCTCTCACTCATCTCATTTGGTTTTTTAATGCGTATCTTATATGAGGGAGGAGTGACAATAACCTAGATAATCTTGGAAGTTTGTTCACTTGTATGCTTTTGAATCCATACTGACACCTCATATTTACACAAATATCTACAGATCCTTTAGATATCAGCATGATCCTAGAAATGCAGTTACGGGAGTAGACCTGTCTGCCCTTGCTGCTGCAACTCTCCCTTGGCTTCAGTGTAAAGTCCATGCTACCTCCTTTATTCTTTGAGCTGTTGTGGCTGATGGATGGGTATTTTTTCATCTTTCCTTATTTTCCTTGCATCTCGCAATTAGTCTTCTCAATTAATGGTTTACAGATAGAGCTGCCTGGAACTACTTTAAAAGGGACAAAATTATGAATATGAATACTTAAGAATAATCTGATCAGAATTTGTGAAATTCTTCTCTTTGAAGCAAATTTCCTATCTTGCATTCACGTACCAGGAAATTATGAATATACAAGAATGAAATGTGTAAGAAAACCCACGTAATATTAATTGCTGTGCATAAATTCAAATGGAGAGTGGGTTTCAAATGTAAGTTCAACTTTTCTACTTTTTGAGTAGATGGAATTAAGCTCAAAAATGGCTTTTTGTTTTTCATCTGCATGCATGATTTTAGATATTTAATTTTCTAGTTAAAGTAATTGTTTGCTACCCTTATCTACAGACATGTGTTACAGCTACTAGCATTTCTTTATTTCTCTGTAATTTTTGTTAACTCTAAAATGGTTATAAAGTCAATATTTTACTTTTACAGACCTTTGTTATGCTGAAACGAGTGACAACACTCTTTCAGCTTCTTGGTAGATACACTTTGTCTCTGCTTCTCCTCTCTTTAGACTCCACACAGGAGATGGACAGTTCCCATATAATGCTTAATTTTGAAGCAGTTATTGAAAATATGGAAGACATGCAATAATGACGGGGAAGATCATATAAAATAAAAGGAAAAAAATTTAGGGACACAATTATGAGTAAAACTTTTGTGACTATTATTTCTCAAAGTGCGAATGTTCAATCTACTTGGTTCTTATCTGTTCTTATCATTCCCAGAACAAAAAAAAAAAGAGGGTCCTACTTCCCATACAGATGAATTTGAATATGATTTTTGAAAAAACAAGAACAACACAACTCAACAAATATAAAGTTGGTATGAACTCCATACTATCACTGGGATTTGCCAAGTAAGTTACTCAATGGAGGGAATGCAGGATTGAGTGCAGTAGACAGTCATCCAGATGCTATGCTTGCAAGGAAGATAGCCTTGTCTTGATTTCTTTGTTACGGAAAATCTCATGGTAGAAATCAGCATCATTATGCACTGGTCTATTTTATTAGAATAATTTTTACTGAGATAAAACTCAAAAGGGACATCTTTTAGCATATGGTTAAAATCTTCCAAGTGGACTGTTGAAATTCCCATCTCCAGAGACAATCTGGATGAAAGATTCCAGTAAAATGTATGTTTTCATTTTCTTGTATGAGTAATCCCAACTCTTTTTGATATAGCAAATCCTGCAGACTGGAAAAAAGGAAACATCACACCCATTTTTAAAAAGGGTAGAAGGAGAACCCTGGGAACTACCGATCTGTCAGCCTCACCTCCATGCCTGGGAAGATCATGGAACAGATCCTTCTAGATGCCATGCTTGGGCATGTGGAGGACAGGAGGGTGATTCATGCCAGCCAACATGGCTTTACTAGGGGCAGGTTCTGCCTGACTAACCTAGTGGCATTCTATGATGGAGTGACTATGACACTAGATAAGAGACGACCTATAGATGTGGTCTATCTGGACTTCTGTAAGGCCTTTGACACGGTCCCCCAAATTGGGCGAGATATGGATTTGATGGGTGGACGGTTCAGTGGATAAGGAATTGGCTAGATGGTCACATCCAGAGGGTTGTACTCAGTGGCTTTAAGTCCAGATGGAGAGCAGTAACAAGCGGTGTCCCTCAAGGATCTGTGCTGGGACCGGTACTGTTTAACATTTTTATCAATGACATAGACAAAGGGATTGAGAGCAACACCAGCAAGTTTGCAGAGGGACCTGGACAGGCTGGAGTGGTGGGCTCAAGTAAACCACATGAAGTTCAACGGGAGCAAGTGCAGGGTTCTGCACCTGGGCCGGAACAATCCTTGGGATCAATACAGACTGGGAGATGAGGTATTAGGAAGCAGCCCTGAGGAAAAGGACTTGGGGGTGCTGATGGATGAGAAGCTGGACATGAGCAGGCAGTGGGCACTTGCAGCCCAGAAGGCCAATTGCATCCTGGGCTGCATCCAAAGAAGTGTTGCCAGCAGGTCCAGAGAAGTGATTCTGCCACTTTGCTCTGCTGTGGTGAGACCTCACCTGGAGCACTGTGTGCAGGTCTGGAGCCCTCAATAGAAGAAGGACATAGACCTGATGGAGTGGGTCCAGAGGAGGGCCACAAAAATGCTCAGGGGGTTGGAGCCCATCTGCTCCGAGGAGAGGGTGAGGGAGCTGGGGTTGTTCAGCCTGGAGAA
Source organism: Scolopax mira (assembly GCA_004320125.1). NCBI lineage: Eukaryota > Metazoa > Chordata > Aves > Charadriiformes > Scolopacidae > Scolopax > Scolopax mira. Next base: position 76,966 of record BJBW01003842.1, read on the forward strand.
GAGGAGNNNACAGGAAAGCTGGGGAGAGTCTGTTCACAAAGGCCTGCATGGACAGGACAAGGGGCAACTGAAGGGTTTAAACTGAAGAAAAGAGGATTTAGATTAGACATTAGGAACAAGTTCTTTACTATGA